>ARYC01002514.1:0-70053 GCA_000711775.1 Oxytricha trifallax
AGGGGGGTCAATTTGTCCATTTTTTGATTTTTAAAATTTGGCCCAGGAGCCGAACCTTTCCCCGGCAAAACTCAACTTGCAATTTATATTTCCCAAAAACTCCCGAAATATCAATTCTGGTCATTTAGACCTCGCTGAACACGAATATAAAATCAGAAATAATTTATCTTAAAAACGCGCAGAGATACAGCCAATTCAAGTTTTATTATAAGAACTGATGAGTGAGTGTGTTAAACATCGATTTTTAGGGTTTTCAAGGCAGCGGGAGAGGGTCACGGAAATTCATGAGATGACCTGGAATTAAGCAAACCCACTAATTTTGGGCTCCTGAACATGAGTGTGACACTGGAACACCAAATATATAGTCATTTTCAAAAGTTATAGGGGGGTCAATTTGTCCATTTTTTGATTTTTAAAATTTGGCCCAGGAGCAGAACCTTTCCCCGGCAAAACTCAACTTGCAATTTATATTTCCCAAGAACTCCCGAAAATATCAATTCTGGTCATTTAGACCTCGCTGAACACGAATATAAAATCAGAATCGATTTATTTTCAATAGGCGCAAAGATACAGGCACTTGAAGTTTTATTATAAGAACTGATGAGTGAGTGTCTTAAACATCGATTTTTAGGGATTTCAAGGCAGCGGGAGAGGGTCACGGAAATTCATGAGATGACCTGGAATTAAGCAAATCCGCTAAATTTGGGCTCCTGATCAAGAGTGTGACACTGGAACACCGTCATTTTCAAAAGTTATAGGGGGGTCAATTTGTCCATTTTTTGATTTTTAAAATTTGGCCCAGGAGCACAACCCTTCCCAGGCAAAACTCAACTTGCAAGTTATATTTCCCAAAAACTCCCGAAGATATCAATTCTGGTCATTTAGACCTCGCTGAACACGAATATAAAATCAGAATTAAGTTATCTTCAAAACACGCAAAGATATAGCCATTTAAAGTTTTATTATAAGAACTGATGAGTGAATATGTTAAACATCGAATTTAAGGGTTTTCATGGCAGCAGGAGAGGGTCACGGAAATCATGAGATGACCTGGAATTAAGCAAATCCACTAAATTTGGGCTCCTAATCAAGAGTGTGACACTGGAACAACAAATATATAGTCATTTTCAAAAGTTATAGGGGGGTCAAATTGTCCATTTTTAGATTTTTAAAATTTGGCCCAGGAGCCGAACCTTTCCCCGGCAAAACTCAACTTGCAATTTATATTTCCCAAAAACTCCCAAATATCAATTCTGGTCATTTTGACCTCGCTGAACACGAATATAAAATCAGAATTGATTTATCTTCAAATCGCGCAAAGATACAGTTATTTTTAGCTTTATTATAGGAATTTATAAGTGATTTTATTTTAATCTTATCATTTATGTCAATAGATTGTTAAATTATTTTTAAAGTTATGATTTAATTTTTAAGTTTTAAACAATATATGATATTGTATGTTTTTGATTCAAAATAAACTTTAAATCTATTTTAAAAACACTAAAATTTGATCTTAATATTTCTAATTAAATGCATGTTTTTTTGCAATAATATAGACTAAAAGCTAAAACTATAAGAAGATTTATTTAATAAAGGCCATTAAATATTTAAAACTTTATAAATTCTTGAGAATTTAACTGAGTTTCTTAACATTTATAATAGCAAAGGATGATATTAATATTTAGGGTATTATTTTTTGAAAATTATGATTTTAAAAACTTATATTAATAATTATCTTTGATCTTATTTAAGTATATTTCATAGTTATTTTTAAGTAGTTAGTAACTTATTTATAATTATAGATTATTTCTTTTGATATGCAAGTGGTATTTAAACAGAAGTTTTGTTGATAATTATGATGCATAGACATCACACTTGAAGATGAATATGTGAGAACACAGTAAGAAATAATAAGTAGAAGGAGGAGGTGATATGTAACTAGCAGATGAAGAGTTAAGCGAAGAAATAGCTAGCTATGCCTTTCATTTAAATAATAATGAAGTCTAGTTAATAATATAGATGAAAGAATAACATGAAAGTTATAAATCATTTATATGAGGGGGATTTTCAGGGTTATTCAAGCAAGTTTGATGAAAATATGACAGATATGATAGAATCTAAAGGTTGATAAGCATTCAAAGATGAGCAAGGTTACTGTCGTAGAAGAAAGATCAGGTGATGTCAATATCCAGATAGGATCCAATAAAAATGAAAGGGTTTCGTGATATAATATAGTCAAATTAGATAGGAAGTTAATCTTTGGGGAGAAAACCATGTAATTAAAATAAAACAATAGAAAAGTGGTCAGATTCAAAGCATTAATAAGACTGATTGATTTTTACATTAAGATACTATTCGCTAAATAACATTTAGATAATTGGATAAATTGTTTTTTCTTAAATTAAAGTAACAATGTCATACTATTTAAAGCATTTGTTACTTTTGATTGTAATCGATCCTAAAGTTATTATTGATAATAAGTATAATAGAATAATGGCAATAATTCATATAAATATAGATTTAAATTATATTTTTAGTTCATAAGATAATTTATTTAGAATATAATACTTCTAATTTAATATATTATATTTATATTTAATCTTAAAGTCTAGATCATATTTAATAATATATAATATAAATAACAAATAAAGGACGGCACTAGAGAAGAAATAAGTGGATAGAGACACTGAGAGAAAAAACATTATGTTTTGGCAAAGCAGATAAAGAAATGTATAAAACTCTCACATTGACAATTGGTACGAATTGATTCTCAAAGAAGTGGCAAGATCATCATTGGATGAAGAACACCTTGAATATGAAGGGAGATACAGTGAAATAATCGATGAGGTTTCAGAGGTCGAGGGCAAAATGTTCAACATCAAACATCTTAAATAAAAAACCATGGATGAGGGTAAGTAAAAGAGATACTCCAAATCTTGGGAGAGACCACAAAAGGAATTGCATCAATCAAACTTAATGAAAAGGCAAAGGTCACATAATGGAGAAAATATAGGAAGCAAAGTAGATGGAGATAGTATGAGATTGCCGAAGAATCACAAGAAAAATATTTTATCATGTCATTATTTAGCCAACAGTCTTTTATACTAAGAAGTAAATTTTTATACTTTAATTCTACCTAAAGTTACTGAATAATAGAAAAAAGCTCAATTTATCATCATTATACTTTTTTATCATGAATTATATTAAATAAATTGATTGATTAAATTCTCCACTTTAAGTCTGTTTAAGGTATTTATTGAGGTAATTGCATCTATAACTTTTCAATTTATAATTTCAATAATGCATTAATAATTTTTTAATATAAAGATATATAATATTTAAATTTATTTACAATGATATGATCACTTTAGGATCTCTGAGACCCTCCATCGAATAATATACATTATAATAAGTAAGAGGAATAGCTTTTTTAACCTTTTATTAAGTTCGGGCTTCTTTGTTTGGGAAGAGTTTGTAAGTTAATTGTTCCCCCTGAGTCTGACCTTATCAATATTTTGCTTTCTTTCTCTATTTGAGTTCTTTCCTCAATCTTGTGGGCAGTTCTCATTTTTTCTTCTTTTTTAATTTAAATTACTCAGGCTTATTTGGATTTCTCAGATGTTTTGTTGTAATTTCAGAAGTCCATATTGGTTTTTATAAGATATTTAGCTTCCTAATTTAATTTTTCTACTATTTCTAATCATTTCTGTATGTTCCAGTCATTATGTAGAGATATAACATTGGATATGTCTTATGTATGGGGCTACATATTAATGATGTATCAAAGTTAGATATATCATTTATCGGCTTTGAGAATATTTTTACACAAGCTGCCATTCTTTCTCCCAAATAATTTAAGTTTGTAAAATCATGATAAATATATATAAATAGAATATTATTTTTAATATTAATAAGAATATTTGTAAAAGAAAATGGAATCAAAATTACTCAAACAGCTTTGTCATCTTTCCTATCACCTTCATAAATATCTCCGTCAGCGTATCCTCTTGAGCTCTGCCTGCGAAATCTCCTTCCAAGTCTCTGGCTACACTTACTGAGTTGTACTTCTAAAAATTAAAAGTTTTTGATGTTTATTTTTGTAACTATGTAACTGCTCCGTCATCATCTCCATTAAAAGTATTCGTATTGATCTATATTATATTCTTATTAACTTAGATTTTTTTAAAAATTTTATTAAAAATGTTATTGTACATTAAATTTTTATAAACTCTATGAGGCTATTATTATATTAGCAAAGGGAATATTCGATTAAGTCGTTTTATTCTTGTGCCTAAACAGATTTTGAATATGCACTGATTTGTGACTTATTGGTGTTTGAGCCTAGCAGTAACAGCGGTAAATTTGCTACTTTAACTTTTGAGGAAATTACATAGTAACTTTTTTGTTTACATTGACTTAAGAGTCTACTATTTATGGGTTTTGAGCTCTTTCTTGTCGAATAAGCCACTAATATGCTGGGCCGGTTTGGTCCCACATAAATGAATTATTAGATTTTTCCTTAAGTAATCCTCATAGGGAATTGTTTTGTATTAAATTGGACATTTTGGAGGTTATGTACTAGATAAAGGGCTTTGTTGAACTGGTCTCAGGGTGATATTAGAGTCAGAAAAGAAGTTTAAGATATTGGTACCATTAGAGTGAATATATTTTATAGGGTATTTTTGTGCATTGTATTGTTGCTACAGAGCTACTCTAAGAGTTGCTCCACTTCTTGATAGACTCTTGTTTACTAGCGTATAAATTATTTTTCCTATTTTATATATTATATATTAGGTTCTTGAAGTTTGTGGTGGTAGTAGTACCAGTGCATGCAGTAAAAATCACTTTCATACTTGCTAAAATCCTCTGAGTTTGAGATCTATCATATTACCAGTCAGAGTCTTCAAGAGGCTTCGACTAGAGTGTTGGCCAGCTGTCATAATTAATTACTTTTGGTGTATTTCCATCAGAGGATTATGGTAGAAAGTGTACTTTGATGTTTTTTATAAGTATGTCTAGTACCTTAAGTATCTGAGATTGAGTCTTAATTAACTTAAGATACACATTCCCTTAAAACCTACTATGAAGTTTCGGTTTTTTTTGCATGAACAAGTGTGCATGCATAATTGTATTAATCGAATGCATTGCTAAATTCTACTTCGAAATTTCCTACAGGATTTTTGAAGTAATCCTGGTCTCAAATTAGCTAAGGTTGAGAGAAATTTCTCACATATCAATAGTATAAGGTAAGATTTTTGAAGTATAAGAAGGTATATAAATTCAAATTCAATTAAGAATGCTCAAAAAGGAGGGAATATTATTTGAAAACACAGTATTTATACAAGTAAATATATAATTATGTTTCTTTGGAAGGTAACTTCCTTCCTCTATTCGACCGTATACTAAGTGTAAACTCAATTTATAAAAATTTCTTTTCAACCTTCATCGTAAGTCTCATTTCCTCTTATATAAGGTTTTGAACCTCAACTCCCATTTTTATTATGGTAAAAATGGAAAAAATCATCCTGCTCTCATAAATTTGAATTTGTTGCTTTAGTATCATTTTCTACAAATTATAGATAGAATACTGTGTCCTTATATCTCCAAATGTCAGCGCTATAGCCCTTCTCTATATTTCTACAGCATCTTGAGTTCTTTAAGGTCTTATTTTCTTAATTAATTCTTAATTATTTCTCCTAGTAATTTAAGAATAACAATTAAGAATTGCCCGCTATTTTACAAACTTGTGAAGACTATTCAACCTTCTAATTACACGAGTCCCCAAAATTTCAAAATCATACTTCACTGTCCTTGGTCTTAAAAAGCTCTGTAGGATTTCTTGTGGGACAAATAGGATTCAAAGTTAGTATAAGTTAACTTTTACAAGAATTAGAGAGAGTATTTGGCTATAGAAGGCTATTATTTAAATTTAAGAAGTTAATAAGGTTCAATTAAGATCAATTAATAATCTTAAAAATTTAAATTAAGAATTTTGCCGGGAACTTAAAACATTTTACGAACATATAATGCTACTAGAAGAATTGTGTCAACAATCGCAGGAAAACCTAGAGGATAAAAACTTACTAAATCCTAGAAATCTAAAATCGTTGCTCACTGAAGCTCAACACTAATCGTACCCTGATACACCAGCATTTGATGAGAGCCATCTTAGTGGAAAAGCCACTCCCTGCTTAAGCAAAAAGAGGGGGCGAAAGGCAATTTACGAAGGTGCTGAACACCCTGAACTTATTGATAAAGCGAAATTAATACTTTCAAATACCAACTACGATATTGAATAGCTCTTGGAGCTTGAAGAGTTTGCGGTACTAAGGCATTCTAAGGATTTACCACGATTTATTTCTAAGTTTGTTCTAAATAAATCTCAAAAAAACCACTCAAAGTCTCATAAAGCCAGGTCTATAAAGGGATTCGGTAACTCTCAAAGTGGCCATCTAGAAATTAACGTAGTCTTGGGGCCGAACGGAAAGCAAGTATTACAGTAATCAGAAATAATTAACTCTTCGAGCTTGTTGACCCCGCAGGCAAATTATGGCGCAAAAATACAGTCTGAGATCACATCCAATTATCTTAGGGAGTATATGTTACTTAAGCCACAAGAGTGATATTTATTTCTTGAGTAAATATGTTTAAGGAACAGCTAGAGTTTATTAGAATTTCTAATGAGCTTAAAGACAACATGCTCATCAAACTTCTATGATGGTATGTTTAGTTTAATACATGAGCTTAACCTTAATGTAAAGATGGCTCTTTAGATTAAGACCAGGCTCTTTGTGCAATCTTTGCTCTACTATCGAAATGAAATTATATCAGTTAGCGAGGACATACTACAAAATGCTATGACTCTCCTAGCCTAAAGACCGAATTCTGAATAAACGCTGGGACTGGCTAATTATATTTTTATCAATGAAATAGAGAACTTTTCCAAGCTCTAGGATGAATTGGTGCTTCTCGATAGCAAGAATATCGGAATCATCCCATTGATGGCAGGAACCTTTTGCTCATTTAAAATTGACCCATAAGTTGTTAGGCTCCTCCCCAATACTCTTTAATGCCTTAATAAGCCTTTCATTTAAGTCCTTAAGCAGGACCGAGGTCTGAGATTGATTAGAGAAATTCCAATCAATGTAGTCGGTGATTTTGTACAAATCTGTTCTCTGAGCCAATCTAGCAATTACAATGAGCTTGACCAAATGATTAAGCACATTAGTGATATTTTTATAAAGAAGTGGGATTATTTAGACTAGAGTGATTTCTCTTTACTTATTGCTTAGTTATCAGTCGAGCTTAAGGAAAGGAACATAAATTGGATTGGGAGACTCAGCAGTATAATTTAAGTAATTGACCAGGTAGTCACAATACAACTCGAGAAAGGTGTTAAAAACAGACCAGATTTAATTGCCGACCTTATTAATGGGAATGCTACAACGATTAAATAAATCCTTAAAAATCCTAAAAAGGTGGATGAGTTCTCATGTCAGTAATTTTATAGGATGATTGGTAAATTTAAAAAACTTAACAAATAAATAAAAGAAGTCGACACATTCTGCTATGCTATTTAGGAGAGCCATGTGAGTCAAAACGAAGGTATTCAAGCCATCGAGAAGCTTCTTGGATTTAGCTTTTTAACCCTTCAAAGACTCTGCTTAAAGTTTGTTTTAAGAAGTTAACAAAGGTATGTATTCCTTAATTTCGGGTTAGGAAATGGCAAGACATTGCTCTGTGCTTCATTGGCAGTGCTTTTAGCCCTTCAATTGAATAAAAGCTGCATAATAATAGGAAAAAGTGACTATTTGGTACTAAGAGATGAGAAAAGATTCTAAAACATGATCATTGGAAGTGAACTGAATGTTAATTACAACCAATTTGAACCAAAATTGGGGGTGTACTATATGACTTAAAAATATTTTGAAGGATAGTGCACTTAAAAAGAATTTAAGGAACAATTAAAGGAGTGCTGCATTGTTGTGGATGAATATGATTGGATAATTTTTGATGGCCCTCCTCATTAAATGGAAGAATCAATACTCTGCTTGAAGGAAGCTGCATTTCTGGTAGGACTTACAGGATCTATTCTCTCTCAAAAAGAGGAAACTTGCTTAGATGTTGCATTCAAAGAAAAAGAGATAAAGTTCCCCTCCCTTAATTCTTTAAAGGGAGATAGAAAAATTCACTTGCAGGACATGATTTTTACTCATTCATAGTAGGAGTATTGCAAATACTTGTACGAAACCTGCATGAAGTAGACGCTACAGACTCCAGTTATAGTTGTGTCCTCATCTAGTTATTCTATGATTGATGCATATTTCGGAAAGTTTAAAGAGATTTACTTTTTCAGTATGAAAAGCGTTAAAGGATCTAAGACTGATGCCTATTTGGAAGGAAAGTTTAATATGAAAAATACTAATAAACGGTTTGGCGTCTATCTATTGTCTGAAGTTTAAGGCAGAGGTACCGATTTACAGTCTTCAAGAGAGATAGAACAGAGCGGAGGTATATATTTGATTATTGCAGATATTTTTGCAAGAAGGTCAACGAGCCAAATAATTGGCAGGGTTGGCAGGCTTGAAAACAAAGGCTAATGGAGGTAGCTTATTTGGTAGGGAGGATCTCTGGACACTATTGAGCAAGCGATTTCAATTAAACAAGACTTTCTCGAGAACGAAATGCATATAAGATTTTCTAAGCTTCAAACGATGTTAGCCAAGAGGATCGAGGATGAAAAGGTAAAGGAAACTTGTCATGTTTTTTCTGGATAGCATGTTCCCAATAGTAAAGATTCCATTGAAAAAGATTGTACAACTTAAAGTGAAGGTCATGAGAATGCTAAAAGAGTGAAAGATTTCTTGATTGACCTCAACATTCAAGAAGAAATCAAAGATGATCACGATAGTAGCGAATAATCAGGAAGGGATGAAGTATTTGAGGAAGAATTATAGCTAATGAAATAAGATGGTCTCAATGAATTCAGGGCCGAAATAGAAGCTTCAAATATTGAAGCAGAAGACTTTGAATCTAAACTTGATACGCTATCGTAAAGTGCAAGAGAACAAGCAATAAAAATAGTGCAAGGGTAGTAAGCAATACAGTCTTTTAATAAACGATCAAGCAAAATAAATTAGAAAATGTTAAAGCAGGGCATGCTAAGCTCAAAATAGCAAGCAAACAAAGAATTAGAAGCTAAGCCCTAACAATAGAAAAATCAGAAGAAAGAGTAGGCTTCTCCACATGATAATCGCAAAGCAATGATGAGCAATAACAATTTGCTCCAGAAGAGAACAACAAGAAGTCAAGTCGTTCAGCAATGACATTCAGATTCACAAATTGATAAGAGTTTAAACAAATACTTGAGTAGATGAATAGTACATATAGGTGTGTGTTAACAATTTAAGTAACTAAATAAAACTCTATTAAATTTGAATCTTTCTTAGAAAAATATCAATTATTATTGCCATTAAATTAGGGTGGATGGACCAAGGGATTTCCATCTTCGTTAATAATGCCTGCTTAATTAAGGTGCATATACAGGTTTTTGTACTCGTTGAGCTCCTCTAATTGCTCTTGTAGGCCTGTCATTTCTTCCCGTACCCTCTTGTTCTATTGGAGATATTTCTATTTACTCTGACTGAGCAATGATTCCTCCTGCTTCACTTCTTCCATCTCTTTTTAGCGTCTTTTTCTCTGCGATGAGGGCTTAAGCAGAAACGCTGATCTTCCCTTGTGTTCTATAATAATAAGTTTAAGAAGCTTACAACTAAATGAAAGGGAATTCTAAAGAGCATCTGCAAATTCAGGCCTCATATTGATAAGCAAGTTCTAGCTTTTATTAATTCTGTCCCTCCTCTGCTCTTTTGCACGCTATATCATTTGGCTGTACCATCTCGGTCTAGAGACATCATAAGATCACAAATCCAGCGTTTATCCAAATGAATCCAGTCACACTGGTCGGGGAGAAAGCTTTGGATTTGATCGCTTCCTTGAGCATATTCAATGAAATCGTCTGCTGTTAGCCCTTCTATTTGTGGTACAGCAGACACGATTACCTCGTTTCTCTTAAGATACTAAAATTAATTAAACATAAGATGATTACATTTTTCTCGCTGTTGATAATGCTTTTCAGAAAGTATATATTAGTGCAATCTATTTTCGGGAGATAGGCGTTGCAATCTTGAGTAAGAAAAGAAAGTATATATAGCTCCTTCTTGTTCCCTATCTTTTCTCTCATTTGCATAACATTAATTTGAGTGAGTTGCTACTACTAGTTCATCATTCGTTAAACCTTCTATAATTAATAAATTATAAAAATAATTAACAACAAAAAATGATGATTATATAATACATAATAAAAAGTTTTCTATTTAATACATATAATCCTTATAGCCAGGAAAGAATTCTCCATAAAGAAAAGCAACCTTAACCAATCAAAAAAAGTTCAGACAAATATGAAATAGCTTAACAAAATCAAATCTAAGATTACTGACTTCTTCATTAAGGATAAGAAATAAAGCGAAAATTTTGATGAGAGTGATGAATCATAGTCTGATTAAAGTCTCGATAAAACAGAAGAAACTATTCTATAAGGAACTCATTTATCATCAAGCTTATTGATAATTGGCGAAAGCACGATATAACCAATTAAAATTCTCCTAATAGAATAACAAATGATAGCAAACGAAGAAAAGAATTTGGTTCGAGGAAATCCAGATTCAATCTATTTAACAGAGCAATAAGATCCTCGAAAGTTAGTGAGATTAAATTGCAAAAATTAAAATGGGGATTTAGGATTAAAAGAAACTCAGTGTACAGAAAGTATGCTTTGAGCAATAATCTTGAATAAAGATCGCCAAGGTGATGACTCTCAATTGGAAAAAGATTTACTTTTGGAGATTTAATAAGATGAATAAATGACATTAGAGAGGGCTTCGTTTATTAAGGAGGCTGCTATATAGTCTACCAATGACTATTTAGGTTTATACACATTGTAAAAATTGCAGTTACGAGTTTAAAGACATAATGTCATCAAATCTGATTAAAAAGAGTTAAAGAGGAAATAAACTGAATTAGTGAAACGTCTGTATTTTTAGACAAAGTGTCTATAACGAATATTATGAAAAGACTAAAGATAAATTATTGAAAAGTGAAGTAAATACTAAACTAAGCACCAATAGCAATCACCCAGAATCATACTTTAAATGCCAAGATGTTTAAGATATTTAATCCACTCACTAGGCACCTTATTGAACAATACTTGTCTGAAGGAGTACAACCAATAACTTGCAAAGCGATAAGTGAAAAAATTTGGAATGCTTTAGACTAGCAAGTATCAATTAGTTCAGTTCGTCTCTTTTTAAAAAAAGGTCTGGGGATTTCATTCAAAAAGTAGTACTATCTAAGTCCAAGAGTCAACAATCTCCAATCTAAACTATAGCGTTAGGCGGCTGCTTATTTTTACTTAAAAAATCTGTCAGAAGGTAAGGTAATTATAAACATCGATGAAAGTATCCTTAGGTATAGCTCAAATAAAGGAAGAAAATGGTCTGAGAAATCGAAACCATCTTTCAACTTTTCTTCCTAGAGGTTCTCGGAGATCAGTATTATTGCAGGATTGGTGAATAATAACTCAGCTTTTTTCACGGTAAATAGAGGGAAAAATTGCAGTTAAATAGTTTTCTATTTTATGATTAAAATTATAAGATTCTTGGAACAAAGGAACCAAGATTGGAGATAAGACCATATATTTATGCTGGATAATGCCTCATACCATAGGAGCAAATATCTCACTTAGAAGATTGAGAAATATAAAATTCCGGTAATGTTCCTTGGCCCCTATCACTTTTAATTAGCTCCAGTAGAACGATTATTCGCTGGCATTAAAAAACTTGAATTTTAAGATATTATAGAAAACAACTTGCGAAAGTTGAAAGATAGAAGAAATTCTTAAGGGATAGTCTAAAACAAAAAAAATATTCTTCTTACATCAATCGCACAAGGAATTCTACGATTGAAAATAGATTGGGCTAATTCATGTTACTTCAAAGCAGTAGTTACAGCGCTTAATGATATTAGTATGAAGGATATCTGAAATGTATTGTGTAAAACAGAATAAACTTAACTACGTAGTCTCTCGAAATAAAAAATACTCGCTTTTCTACTTAATTTTATAAATGTAATCACACAACACATTGCTAAATGTTCTCTTAAATTCGTTCTATGTGAATAACATTGATATTAAAACATTTCAAATAAAATTACCAAAGCATTTCAAGTTATAATTTCATAATATTAAACATAAATTTTAGGCAATTCGAATATTTGCAATACTAAGAATTAAAATTATATCCTTGCAACAAATTTTTAATTTCATATTTTCGAAAATTCTTATAATTTTGCTAAACATTATATTGTCTATATCAAGGCTTTCATTAATAAAATATAAGTGCATATTATCAAACTTATAAAAAATTAAAAGATTAATAGAGATAAAGTAAATAGAGAAATTTATTATACTTGTAAGTATAATATACATAACCTTTATAATATATTCTTTTTTAATTAATATTTTTACTTAAGAATAATTTCTTTTTAGTATTTTTCTATAATTTTTAATTTTTTTAGATTTAATCATTTTATTTCCAAGGATTGCTTAAGTTTATATTAATTATAGCCCAGAAATAAATTTTGAAATTATTTATATGTTTTTTCAATAAAATGGAACATTTATAAAATTATTGGAAATAATATACTGGATTATTTAAATTAGGATTTCCTAAAATAATTAAGTTATAGAATTAAAAATTCTAAGTAATATCAATTTATATAGTTTAAGATGAATAAGATTTTTAATTGCTTATAAACTATCAAATTGTAAAAGATTAAAAATAATTCAATATTCTTAAATTATAATGATATTTATTTCTGTAGTAGTTTAATGTTTTACTATTTTAATGAAATTAAATTTGAAATTCTAGGGCAAAGGAGGAATTATTAATTTTAAAATATACATTTTATTAACCTCTCTCATTTATAAATTAGCATTAGCTTATTTAAAACTGAATTGATAATATTTCTTTACTTACTTTTATTAATTGCTTCTATTTTATAAGTAACTTGGTTAATCTTAGTTAGTCTGATTTGATCCTGGGGTACTGAGGTTTTTCGTAAATAAATTACGTACAATTAGCTTATAAAGCTAAGGTCAACTTCCTTGCTCAATCGCCTACCCCTGGCGAACAACCCACATTGTGGGGAAATAGTAAAGTTTAAAGACTAAGCCAACCTGCACCAACCAATCTCATCTGTAAAATTTGTAAATATAAATAAATAATATATGAGATTTAAGACAATAAAATCAAATTTGAAATATATATAAATTAAATTAATATAAATTTTTATTTAAGCACTTACTTATTGTACCACCAGAAGTAAAGGATTCTTATTCCTTATTAAATTATATAATTAGCAGGATTCTATTTGTTATAAATTATTTTAATTTTGTTTTGAGTCTTTACAATGATTATAAAATTATAATTCTTATATTATAAATTACATTTATTAATTAATAGAAGCTTACAAAAGTGTAAACAAAATTTATGTAATTTATACTTTTTTGTTAAAAATGTATGTGGTTCTAATTATTTATACTTACAATAAAAAAAATTATAAATTTTATAACATTATTTTTAAATCCTAACTTTTGAAACTAATCTCTTTTCATGGACCATAACTAAGTAGTAAGAATTGAAGACAAGCACTCCTGTGCTGAAAGTTAAACAGCCTGCCCTGGAATTAGTATAGAAGAATAATTGACTGCCTCATAAAATTTATAAGCTATGATTGACGAATTTGACAAGGACGAACTCATTGGCACCAACTTGAACAATGGGAGCTCTGTTTATTAATATAACAATCTATAAAATAACTGTGAAGAACACAACTAGGAGGGATTGAATTTGGCCGAAGACAATTTAATAAACACATTATTCCAACTTTAAACTACTGACTCTTGCTGAATTGATTAAACATAGATAGTTAAGATAAATTAAATAAAACACCTAAAATTTAATGAAATGGCAAAATAAATGTATACAAATGTTGGGAATATTAGATCGATAAAATATCTCCCAGTAAAGTAGCTTGGAAAGATTTTGGAAATATATAAATACAGGCCAATCTTGTTCAAATAATTCAATTGGAATTGAGAATAAATCAACTTAATTTGTATGTGCTTTCCCACAATTAAAAAATTCAAGGAATAGTTTAAGGTCTACGAAAAAGACAACTAATTTATCTAAAAGATCAATTTATTCAGAATCAAAAGTCAAAATTAATTAAATGGTATTTAAAATAATAATAAATACTCTGAATGCAAGGCTAAGGATAAATATGAGAGAAAATAAAATTCTAATTATCAAAAATAATTCAATAAAAAAACACAAAATAATATTTAAGAAGGAAAATGTGTCATCAATTAATGTGAAGAAGAGCATTGTGAAATTTAATAAATTAAGCAATTTTACCTTGGTACAATTCTAGAGTTACAACTTAAAAACAAAAATATAGAAAATTAACTTTTCAATCAGAACTAATACATTGAAGAATTAATAAACTAATCAAGAATTAATTAGAAAATATTTTGAGTCTTATAAATAAAAAATGAGGAGATAAGTGAATTGCAATAAAGAGAATAAAATCAAATAAATAAGATTGACGCCCTCATTATAGAATCAAAATCAGTAAAACATTCTTCAATGAAAGATAAGATATAACCCCAAAAATATGAGTAATAATATTCAGCTTCATTTTTTGTGATTCAAGATTTTAGTTGGGGTACAAAAAGATTCAATAATAAATAAGCTTAGTACTAAGGAAATATTTCAAATAAAGAAATGTGGAATGCTTTAATTTATGACTCAATCCTTATAAAAAACAGCTCAAAATTTTTAGTTATTGCAATAGATCCACCTTGGAAGAGGACATCCTGCAAGTTCAATTATTAAACATAGAGTAACAAATTTATTTTTGATTCAATACCATTTGAAAAATTGCAAAGTGATGGGTATATATTTCAATGGGTTACAAACAATTAAATGCAAGACGCATTAAAATCATGAATGAAAAAGGTTATGAAAATGTGATATTCTTGTTTGGATCAAGTTGAATGAAGACAAAACTTTGTACAATAATATAGGATTTTATTTAAGACATGTGGCAGAATTTTGTATAATTTTAAGAAAAAAGGGCTTATAAGGAATTAAGAAAGAGATCAGTATTGCACTTTCAAAACAATATATTAATAGAAAAAGCCAGAAAGTCCTGCTAAAAACCAGATAGTTCTTATAAACTAGTGGAAGAGATGGTGCCTAATCACAAATACTTAGATATTTGCAAGAGAATGCAACCAAAGAGATAAATGGTTTTCAATTGGAGACTAGTCTATATAGATGCCTGAGGAACTTAATCATTGAAGCTACTTTTTTTGGTATTTAGTTTAATAAAGAGATTATTAATTTATGGATAAAAATTTCATTTTATACTTCAAAAATCTTACCTTATAACTAATTTTATAATAGTTAAATTAATATGCATATTTAAATGCAACAAATAATTAAAATACAATTATAATTGTTTATTCATTAAATTTTACTCTAAAATTAAACAATTGTTTTAGATACACACTTAGTAATGTGACAAATAGCTTTTTTATGTTGTTGAGTTACATTTATTAAATTGGACTCAAAAATACTTTAAAATATGAAACAAAAGCTAAAGACAAAATATAAAATCTATATAAATTAGTGTGAGAGGTATTTTCAATTTGATATATCTATAGTCTCATTTAATAAGTAATATTGACTTAAATAATATTTTAAAAAATGCTGAAATCACAGAGACCAATCTAAAATAAAATGAATGATATTATGCTTTATATAGATAATTAAGATATCTATAAGACTATTCAAGAATATAAATATTAGCTTCAAGTCTCTGATTATTGTATTAGAGCAAGTAAAGAATTAAATAATTGCCTTTTCTAATAACACCATTTTTACAGTGCGATAACATTATATAAGACAGACATGGTATTTTATTATTTAAAAATATAAAAAATTATATATTATTATAAATTCACTTAAATGTGAAAATTTCTCTATTACTAATAATCTTCTTTTTAAATTTACAACTAACTTCTTAATTGATATTTAAAATTCATTGAATTTTAAAAGTGAAACCTTAAGATGAAGAATCTAAAGTTTCCAAAAATTTCTCTCCACTTCACTCAACAAAATAAAACGATTATTTTTGATAAGTTCAACATCAATATTCCCAGAAATGAGTTAAATAAGAGAAATAATACCTTTTAAAAAGTAATTTTAATTAAAAATTAATCTAACATTCTCAACATGTTTATACAATAATCATGCAGTAAAATACTAAAGGTAAAAATGCAATTATTATGAATAATAACTCTAAAAAGAATATAAAGTCAGTACATCTATTATCTTATTGTATTTATCAGATTTCACTGCTTTATAGAATCATTGGAGCTCATTACTAAAATATTCAGTTTTATTGGATTTGTCTTCAATGCCTCTTCTTCAAATACCTTATCCATCTTTTTTACATATGTCGCTCTGAAAATCTTCTTTATTGGTTAATAATATTCATGCTGTTTCAAAGCTATTATTCTTTAGTCTAGCCTAATCATATTTGTAATTATCTCTTTTTGTGTTTGACTTTTTATGTCAATTAGTCTGTGTTCTTTCATTTATTTGGAGAATATGTTTATGTCGCCAGCAGAGTTTATTAAATTACACTATTTCATGTGATTTACATCCACGATTACTTTGTGAACATTGCAGTAATTAAACTTGCCATGTGATGTATTCCCTGACTTATAGCCATCATAGTGAACATCAAATTTTTTGTTATAAATAGCTTTTTATTATCACTGAGAGCCTTCTCTTTTCACTTAATCTCTACTGTCGTCTCCTTTGGTTTTATTATATGCTCCAAGTCAGATTAGAGCTTTTTCAAGTTCTTCTGAACTAGTTGCTGTATTATCTCAGCTGTATTTGTGTCTTTTAGTTATGATACATTCCTTAGTAATTTGTTAGGAATGTCTCTGGCTGTTTTGAATGCTATTCTTTTTGGCTGCATCTCCATCTTCTCAATTTCCCCAACTTTTACATACTTAGCCGCTATTTGCGGGGTGTATTTGTAAATCATAATGACCTAATCTACGCCATTATTATTGAAGAACTTAATGATGGGTTGGTATATTATGTAATTATCTGGTAGATCTCTGTTTGCCTCTTCATTTCTTCCCACGTGCTCTTGAGTAGTTTTCTGGTATTCAGGCAAATATTCATCCTAAAATATTTCGCCTCTTATTCCTTCTTTATATCTTCAATTTTTCAACTTTCTCAAACTATTTTGAGTATAGTAGGAATACTGTCTTTTAACATTTAGTCGCAAGTTATGAGTTTTCTATATTTTTCTGAAACAATTTATCACTCTCTTGAATTGCGCTGCATCTTTTATGTTGACTAGCAAGGAATCAGCGAACGCTATAAGCTTGCCCTATTTTATGAGTGATTTCAATTATGGTTGAGAGTAAAGGGCATCTTATAGATTCACATTAAATAGCAAAGGAGGAATTCCACTTCGTTAGGCAATTCATATTTTTATCTTGATTTCCTTCTATTCATAGAATATCTTGTTATTTTTGTATAACTCTTCAATTAGATTTACAGTCGTCATATCATCTGTATTCTATGCCTTCAGTCTCAGTTTTGTCATAAGTTTGTCTTTCCAAACTGAATCGTAAACTTTTTGAAGGTTAACAAGGAGGTATGCTTCCCTTTTATTTGACCTTCTTCTTGAAAATTTGATTAATTCCAACATTCTTATCAAGTTTACTTTTACTCTCTTTGAAACCACTTTAGTAATTCCCTGTTTAAAGAATTAGACTCTTCTTTTTTCTTGCATCTTATTCAGAATTACCTTTTCGAATAATTTACTCAGATATGAATTCACCACTATTTGTCTAATGACGCTGATTTCTGGATAGTAATCACCTTGCATTTTTGCTTAGAAGTACTAATCTTCCCTCTTTGATGTACTAAGGTAATTATCTATCATTTATCCATTTTATGATTTTCTGACTCATTGTCTGCTAAATTTTCTCTTATTTTTGTAAAATTTTTCCATAAAACTAATCCGGACCAATAACTTTGTTGAAGTTACACTCTTTAATAGCCTTCTTCACATCCTCAATTTAGCAGAATTATTCATCATCCTGGCTGTTTAACATCTGAATTTCTTATTTTGCTCCTTGAGATAATTGTTCGTCCCTATCATCATTAAATAATTGACTGTTTAACTCTACCACCTTAGCCTTTTTTGAATTTCCCCACTTTAACTCTTTCTTTTGTTTATAGTGAGACCCTTGTTGGTTGTGCTTACCTTTGGGTCTTGGCTAGTCTTTTAACACGGTAAAAAATACCTCTTAAATCATTTGTGTCTAGGCAATTTTCCATGTCCTTGATGGCTTCCTTGCATTGCACTTTCAAATCTAATTATCTGTTACTGGTGACATTCCCGTCTCTTCTCAACACCCATTCAGGTGGTCATTGGTACCAGTTCCTATTCTTGCTTTACTTTTCTAATTTATCTATGAAACTATTTCATATTGGCTGGTCTAAATCTTATTACAGGAGTTCTTTCCCTTCTTCTATGGTTTTTCTAGAATTTTTTCCTTAAGGTCTATGAAAGTCGCTTCTTTATCCGATACTTCATATCATTCATGTCGTATCTTAAAATCAGCTTTGATTTGATAAGTTTATGATCCTTCGCATCTAGTTTGCTGGTCTGTCAGCTTATATGTTCGAGAATATTTGGTCCAATTAGTTACCTCTGCTGTGAGATTTTACTCCAACATGTATTGTTTTCTAAAGACCTTCTCAATTTAATTTCTTGCCCATTTCCTTAATGTGGAAGTTGAAGTCACCCATTACTATTATTCTCTGATTCTTACACTTTTTTTTTAATGACTTTATCATGTTTATTAGTCTATATTATAACTCTTTCACTTCTTCGTTGCAATAGGGGGGAATGTAAGCTGTAATTATATGAAGTGGATATCCATCCACATTAAGTATATTCCATGCTATGAACTATCTCAGTATTTTGACCGTCTTCATTTGAAACCTTTCACCGTTTAATGTTAGTACTCCTCCGTTTCTGGCAAGTTGTGTCTAAGTAATGTTCCTGTTTTATACCAACTAATCTTTGAAGTCTTGTTTCCACAAATCCAATGAAATCCGGATTTTCTTTTCCAATTTCCCTTGTCATCTTATCTTATTTCAACTTTGAGTTTAAGCCTCATACTTTTTGGAGGCAAATATTTATTTCAAATGACTTTGATCCTAACTGTCTTTTATTACCTATTATCTCCACTCTTCTCTTCCTGCGCAAATTTCTCATTCCTCTAACCCATCCCTCAATATACCTTATTGGTTAGAAGAATTGAAGTTATACCCCATTCTCTTAATAGAATGAGAATTTGTCTAAGTTTGATATTCTTTTTTTATCTACATAGAATTGCAGGTTTTGTAATGTTAGATTACTTAGGTCTTTATTTGAATGTTCAGAAAAATCTTTAATCGATTTTTGTGTTGGCTTCTTTTCTTCACAGGCTTCCTCCGTGTAAACTGGTAGTTTCCTCCTACCCTTCCTTTGGTGTTGATCCTAGTCTATATAATCACCGTCCTTTCCAATTTTTTAATCTTTTTTTTTTACAATAATCATAATTATATATAATAAAAGCAAGGTTAGACATAAAAAATGGACAAGAAGTTCTTATATATTATTTACAAGTATTGGGTTTATTAAAATTGATTTTAAGTGATAATTTTTAAAAATTGCAGGGAATGGCGAAACCCCAACTAATATATATTTGTATATTATATGAAATTTATATATTAAACTGGCAGCTAAAATATAGTTATGAATTATTAAAACATTATAAATTGACAGATTAATTAAGAATAAGCAATATCCTAAGAGGTAAAGATTTAATAACTATTCCAATAAATTTTATTAGTAAGTTAACATAATTTTGTTAAACATTTGATAGGCATAACTTCAACTGAATAAGCAAAAAAGAAATCTTTTGGGGATAATTTAGTCATATTAAAACCATGAGGTAATATACCCATTATTATGAAGAGATTAAAAGGTCTGATCTAAAGTTGCTGAAAATAAAATATAATAAGACTAATTAAGTGAGGGATAATGATACAATTAAAAATAGAATAGATATAAATTTTGTGTAAAACGACAAGGTTATATAAAAAACAATGTCAAAGCCAATCGCAAAAGATGTTGATTTTGCATCTCAGACCATAATGTTAAAAAACTGTAGATAAAAAATCACTTGATCATACTGTCTATAAATGTGTTTATTTTTAATGTTATGGACAACTTATAAAAATGTATAATAAAATTATAATTACCATTAAAAATAAATTTAACAGAATTAACTTGCAACATCTTTTCAATCATAAACTAGCAATATTACAAGATATTTAATTAGAATGCCTACTACCACGATATATAAAATTACGAATAAATCATCCAGATGCTTATGTAAAGGAAGGAAAAATACCAAGATAATAATGAAAATAATTAAATAAATATATATAGATATATATATATATATTAAACACAATGATTTACAAGAAAAAGTATCTATATCTAATATAAAAATTATAAGGAAATTTAAAAAATAAAAAGATCTAAGTTCGAAATGAACAACCTAGACTCGAACCAGAAGCACTACTTCGACACACTCTGCTCAAACCACAGCACGACTGGAATTGCACAAATGCTAGTCAAAACATTTCAAGAGGAAGTGGAATGGGGACTGTATTCTGTCCAAAAATTTATGTACCTTGCAAAAATCTTTATCAAATCGGGTTTAAAATAGACCCACAAATCCACTGCCTTTCACAAAGGATACCAGATGCAAAGAGCCAAGTTAAAATTGCAAACTGGCTCTAACTATTCAACATGCTAACACATCACATTATGATGAACTGCAGGTACAACCAACGTGCCAACGAGCCTAAGTCAGAAGTCTAATCAGAAACATAAACTAAGCCCAAAGAGCACAAAGACCTACTAGATAGCAATGGAAAGATAGACAACTAGAAGACCCCAACAAACAAGGGAGACTATATAAAAATATACTATCCAGATTATTGAAACTCTGGTCCCATTTCTCTAAGGTCAGAAGAAACCATAACCTACACCAAAAGAATATGAAGAATGCCTGAATGCCTGAGAGAGACAACAAGTTTGAATCTAGCAACGGGACTTATCTAGAAGAGTCCCAAAATGGAAAGAAAGCTTAGACCTCACAGACTCCAATGATGGCATAGTAGATAAGAAGGAGCAAAATCATCAGAAGAGATCAGAAAAACCTCAACTCCAAATAAGTATAAAATAATTCGTAAATTAATTTAGGATCGGGGTTATTATAATCATAATAATCTAGCAACTAACCTATACACATACTCACACCAACAGACACGCAGTTGATGGAGTACAAAGATGCAGTTGCGAATCTTTATCAGAGATTAGAAGATAGAGAATCACTAATAAGCCTAAGACTAACTTCAGAAATACAGGAATCCCATACAGAATCGTTATCAAATATTAGAAAGGTACTGTCAATAGTGAATGGAAAAACCTCACCCAGCTAAGAGCAACCAATATGGGACTAGAGGACCTCCATCATAAAGAATAATCGACTTCGTGAGACACTTCGTTTGCATTATAGTAAAGTACGTAGAAGCAGGCTCGAACACAATAGTGAATATTGACATATCAGAAGAAATTATGTTAAATAGATTTGACCGTAGGATAAAATAAAAATCTAAACAAGTTGGTTTCCTAAGATCAGACTTGATCCAATTGATGACCTCAAAGAATAGAGAGTAGATTGCAAAACAATAACTCCGATTCAACATCAAAATCATCTCACTGTCAACAATAAGACCTACACAATCAGAGATAATGTAGTCACCTTCAACTAAACCTAAGAACTTCCTTAAAGAAGGACACAAGGAAGAAGAGGAATACTCTAACAAAGGAGACAGAATAAGAGAAGAGGAAACAACCAAAGGAGAGGAAGAAGATGAATACTGACAACCAAACAAGCCTGAAGCAGGACATTAATGAAAAGTAACCAGCCCTTAACACGGCGTATAGCCAATCGGGTGCATCAGAGACCTCAAATGATTAATTCAATGAATTAATGATCATCTACAGTTAAGTCTTAAATGATATTTAAATGAATAATTAATATAAACTAATAAATATGGAATAGTATAATATTTTGTGGCTTTTAAAGTAAGAAGTATGAAATCTTAACTCAATTACAATCTATATTTGCCTAATTAGTAGCTTTATCTTAAATATATTTATATACAACTTAACGCATATAGATATATATTAATTTATCTTCAACTTCTCGCATTAGAATAAAATAAAAAGGAAATCAGATAATATAAATGCTTAACATATTATCAATATTACTAATTATTAACATATATCACTGCCCATTTACCAAAAGTAACAGATTAGTATTTTTTCTTCAAATGTATATAATTGCTTTATAGATTTCACGCAGTTAAATTCCAATTCAATTTATACTAAAGCATTTGACTCTTATTATTTTTTAAGGTAATTATTACTAAAACTATTTATATATTATATTTACCATGTTGCCGTTTAATTTACAAAAACATTAAAGTACTTTTAGTTGACCTCAATAGCTTAGATAATGCCCTCCACTTTGAATTGCTCTCATGAGTAATGCTGAATCGGTTCACAAATGACTGCATTCAAATTCCTTCTACTTCTATCATTTACATTTCAATCTTAAAATATTGCATACAATTAATGAAATATTACATACAATTAATGAATTATAATGTTATATTATAAGTGGCTATATCTACATGGATATTTGATTTTAAACTTTGCTTTTAGTAGGACTGTTTTAATTCAATTATCTTTGAAGCATCACCCTTCATATGATGCTTTTCCAAGGTTCCATCCTCTGTATTGCTTACGCCGCACTACTCTCTACATTTTTTCTATGCTTAGCACCACTCTCTCATTAATATCAAATGACTATAATTGCAAGTAGTTGTAAGTATTAAAATGATAGTTAGTGGATTTAAGACTTAGCTGATTTATGCTCAGTTGGAATGTTCAGTTTCACAAGAAGTATATTTCTAGAGCAATACCCATCATCATATGAAGAAAAATTATGTGTCATTAATATGAATAAATAGGTAATTGAAAAGAAATATAAAATAAGAATACCAATATTTCTTAATAAGTTGAAGGAGAGAAATATTAAAGATATTTTTATATAAATCCCTGTTAAATAACTAGTTATTTTTAATTGAATTAACAATTTCACGCATCATGTTTTCATTCCAGATTATCTTTGAAACAATGTCTGTTTGCTTTCCAAAAATATGCTTAACTCATATTCATTTGTACTTACCAAGTCTATCATCCTTTTTAATTAATTGTCTTTCTATAATTTTAAATAAAAATAAATTCAAGTTGATTTTCAATTAAAATATTAATAGTATTCAATAAATATTTAAATGAAAACCTAAACTAATTTGACACCCATTATGTATCATTAAGAAAGTATCTTAATTAGTGAAAGATAATCTTATATAATTTTAACAAATGCTCAAGTTTCCCAAAATCAATACTTTATCGTAAAGATAAAGAGAACAATTTATTATTATTGCAAACTATAATTAAATTTGCAAATATACAATGAATATGAAAAATAGGATGAGTGAAAAATAAATAATATCACTATTAATAATTTTATTGAGGCATTTAAAAATATAAAAGTAATCAGTATTTGACTTATAATGTCATACATACATTAATTTTATTTTTAATAAATACTAACTAATGTGTTGATTGAATATTTATTTTAATGTACTGTTTTCTTATCAATGATCACTATTAGCATCACACTATATTTTCCTCCTTAATTTTATTGTTGTGCTCCTCCCTTAGATTGCTATTCATATACCTAGGGTCTTAATTGCTTGAAGAAGTATCGAATAATGTCAAGTTTATGTACTAATCTTAAATGCTGGCAATTAGGGAGTCATATGTCTCTTAACTCTATGATTACAAATATGGTCCATTAGGTACATTTGCCCTGATTTATCCTAAACTAGTATTTATCACAGCAATTTCTTGGTCAATTGTGTGGAATAGTGTTCAGTTCTTATAAAAGCGCTGTATTTTCGCAAATAGATACTCCCCTTTGACATATTCTTGGGCATATATTACAGTCGTGTAATTTTTAATATGGTACTCTAATGTCTAACTTTGTACTTTGGCTCACTTTAAAATTCATTATTGCTAACGTACAAGTTTAGAGTTATGCATAATAGGCTGGACACTAACTTCATGTCATTCAGCATAAGAGATAAAAGGGAGGTGGAGTCTTGACACAGATGAGCATCCCAAGAAATTGGATATTGAAGCTAAATTATTATCTAATTAACACTATAGCGGTTTACCAAAGCGACATTGCACATTTCTCAATTTCTGGATGAATTTAAGATTAAATTCTCAATACTCTCTTCAGATTATGCAAGACTTATGGCGTTTTCATTTTAATTGCTGTTAGAATTCCTCAACGTTGAAAAAATATATCCTAAGCACTCTCTTTATTGCTGAATTAAGACTACTATTATAGATAGTATTCATTAATCTTAGTATTTGTTGTATTCGTGAGGCGCTCACTTTTCATGCTTGAGATTCTTGAGTCTTATCCCATCGCAATCTCATAAACTCTGGTAAATTTAAAAATTTCATTTACATATTTTACCCTAATTACTTAAGTGTTTAGTTAGGAATAATATATGCGGATTCTTTCTGCTCAAGTAAAGATTCATGGAAACTCCACACTTTAATATTTTTGAATTGAACAATAGCTTTAATTCAATTAAGTCTTCTTCCAACTCATGATTTTTATACCCAATGCATCAAAGTTATATTGAGAATGATAGAACCAGCAGTATTTATAGTATACGTAATAGCATGAGCAGTGTGAGTACTGCAATGGAATATCACACCTCTCCAGAATAAGTCAAGACCCCACAGATGTGCTTTAGTGATTTATAAGTGATATTGATTGTAAGAGAGTAAATATCAGCAGTAAAGATAACATCTCCTATCTTTTAAAAGTGTATTTTATGATAAGGATCTGTTGCATACATATAAGAAGTTATTCTCTGTATTTTTTATGCAACCATGAATTATTTAATTTAAATTTTTTATCTTGAATTGACAAGCATTCAAAGGCTCCCATAGTAGCACTAGGTATTATTATTATTATTAAATCTATAATTCTACTTATATGATAATAAATTTAATTAAGATTTTTTTGCATTAAAACTATATTATAAACCTAGCATTTATTAAATTTCATTTACTATATTTTTATTATTTAGAATTTAAAGCGAAATTGATTATTATATTAGGTATTTGATCAGTCACCAGGCAGCGAGGATGTGACCACCTCGCCTTGCAGCTGAAGGAACCTGGTTTAAACCCCCACTATCCACAAATGGTTGTCACATGCGAAAGATATCTTGCCTCTAGCTTGATCATCACTACATATGCATGTTTGGCCACTGATCAGGATCTTCAGTTAGTGGTCACTTATGAACAGCAGTAATGAAGAGGCACTTCCTTAGATTTTCAATTCTATTAAATTCATTGAAGCGACACCAGAGACAACTCCTTTTACAAGAAGGAAAAATATTATAGATATGATTGTCATGCTTCACTTAATAAACTCTATTTACTCAAATTAAAAGTGATTTATTTATAAATTAACTAATAACCTTTCTTAATTTTAATTGACTTTTTTTATTTCCCTTTTCTATAATACTTTTATAAAATAAAAATATTCAAACTGAATATATAGTCCGATAATTTCAATTAAAATTGATGTCATCAATTTACTACATGAAGATTATTCAACAATTCTTAATTTACTCATTGATATATAATAGATTTTTGAGATAATATTGTTGGTGAAATTGATTTATCTATTACATGATATAGACTATTCTAATTATATATCAACTTAAATAATAAAATTTTAATCTAAATTGTCAAATATTTACTCTCTTTTCTTCTATATATGCAATTATCTTGAAGAAAGAACTTATTCCAACTAGCTATTGATTGATTTCTATAATTTTTCACTGCAGTTTGAAAACCATTTTCATTCAAACCACGATAATAATCATCACTTACTGATACCTTAACTGGAAATATTAAACTCGTTAAAATTTTATTTAATGTTTACCATAAAGCTGATATAAAAAATTCCAAAACAAATTAATATATATTCTTACGCAAATAATCATACATAGATCTAACACAGGTTAAAGGAGAAACAAAGTAAAGCCCAAACAATTTTATTAAATGCATATATTCAGGTTGAAAAGAATTAGATTGCTTGTATGTTATCATTATTTATGCTGTCCTTCTATGATTTCTTATGTTATTGCAAGATTTTTAATTAAGTTAAATATAATCAAAATTAAAATTGTTAAAGCTCATTAATATAGGAATTTATGGTTATGCAATCTACTATATAATTTTATCATATTATTTCTTATATACTATTTTGTCTAGACATATTTTGTTCCTCTTTTTGCTAATTCCTTTTATATACATTTCTTCTTCATTAAATTCGACGATATTATCACTGAATTATTTATAAAGATTTAACTATATGCTATTTAATAGGAATAAATGATTAATATTTAATAGAAATATTTATTTATTTGTAAATACTAACCTAACATATAAACTAATAGCTGATACAATAATGTATTTGATGGAAGATTAAAAAGAATCTGATTAAAATCAAGAATATTTTAGATTCAAGAATTAATAAATATTAGGACATGTTTTTCCCGAAGTAGATATAAATAATGTTCTCACTTGGTTGTTCATTGCATTTTAAAATTTATAATTTAAGAACACATTGTGCTGGATCTTAACTATTTTCATTCGCATTTGTTAGGGAGTTATTCCTGCTTTGTTATTCAATCAAAGCCTATTTTTATTTAGGATATCTCTAGTTGAATATTGGATTTTTCCAAGAATTATAATGAAAAACTTATTCTAACGCGTCCATTATCCATTCAACTATAGCAGCAATATGTCTATAATAATTAACACAATTTAGTTATTTACAGTTTGGCAAATTAAACATATTTAATTACATCCAAATTACCTGAAATGTTAGATGTGATAATTATGGTATCTGAAGTTAAAGGTTATTATATAATTGTTAAGTAAATACTTTCTTCATTATATTAAGGATTTTTGCTAAAGACAAATCTTCATTTTATATAAAAGCATAATTTTTGAGTGAATAAAGAGATTGAATTAGTAAAATATACATGAGATAAATATATCGAGAAGAATTAGATGTATATGAAACAGTTTTGATTTTACTGATAGTTTAGAAAATTAGTTTAGTAGTATGTGTAATAAGTGCTTAAGTAAGCATGATAGATAATCTGCGTATCTTTGATCATATTAATGCGCTGTAATGCTGAGTTAGTTAGGGCACTTTTATTTTACTTTGAATGTTATTGTTAGATGGAGTATTGAATTAGTATTTATTTATAGGATCAGAGGAATACTCAGTAGCTACAGAAGCACTCCCATAGAGAATACCTCAAGACAGCAAATGAGTTCCAGTAGACTGCCCAAGCTTTTCAGATTAAATTATGTGGTTTCATATCTCCATAGTATACATTTCTCTAGTGTAAGACTTAAACATGAGTGTTGAATGTGCATTATTATTGAAGTTGTGAGAGGTTGTACGAGGAGGTAGATGCTTGTGTCTGTTGACTATAGGTTCCTTTACCAGTTACAGTGTTATCCATGATTTCGAGTAGTTGCTCATACTTATTTATCAATATAATTAAAATGTATTAAATAGATTAGTAATTATTATTCGTTTCACCTATTTTTAACATTCTTTTATCTAATCAACTAAGAATTTTCGTTATTTGGTTTCATGAATAATCAAATTATAAATGCAACAAACTATATTAATTTAGATAAGATAATTAAAATATCTGTGATTAATTTATTATATAACAATATATGTAAAAATTCACTTCACACCCTTAATTTATAATCTAGAGGTAAAGAGTAAAAAAAAGATTAAATCTAATAAAAGAAGAAATACTAGCATAGGTCTAAGTTTCTTCAATATACGTTGTTGTTTTTTTTCTTTATAAGAAACTGAAATAGTTCTTACAACCCAAATTTTCATGAAGAAAAAAGTACTATATAATATAATTCTCACTTTTTGACCTATTATATTTAGTAATATTTAAGTTGAAATTGTTAAACTATTAGACAGTAGAAATAAGCAAAAACATTATACATTGAGATGATTATATATCAAAATACAATTTAAAATAGTATTTAGAAATTATCCAAGTATTGCCACAGGGAAAACTGTCAAAAGTAGCAGGCTAGAACATATAAATTCAGATAAATATAAAGAATAAAACAATCTTAAAGTCAAATAAGTAAGGTTGTTTATGCCTGATAAAATAATAAAAAGCAATTATGAATGAATGTCAGAAATTGTTTTTATTATAAAAGAATCCAAGAAATATTTATAATCAATTTATTTAAGAATTCTAAAAAGATTATATTATAACTAAATTGGAAAGTAAGAAACATTTTTTTAAATATAATACAAATGGAAAAGTAAAATATAAAATATCTTAGGAAAAGTAATAATGTAAGACACTTAAAAAATAGACTAAAAAGGATGCAAAAGAAAAAAGATTATAATAATGTAAATAACGAATAGGAATATCTTAAACATTAAACATTAAAACATTTTATTATAAATCTCAAACAATCAATAAAAACAAAGCATTAAAAATGTAAAAAAATGATTAAATAAAAAAAAGCTTGATAAAAGAGTAAATTTAATTCAAATAGGAGTTTTTAAAAAGTTAAATTCAAATTTAAATAAATCAATAATTATTGTAGCAATTTGGTTTCTTTTCATTTAATTAACTAAGTACTTATATATAGGGGGTTTTCACAAAACAGAAAGCAACCAAATCTCAAAGGCTAGTATTTAAACAAATTAATAACATTAATCATTCTTAAATTTTATTCCTAACTGCATCTTTAGGGATACTCCATGCAAGACCCCCTACTCATTCCTCATTGAAGACCACTAGCAATAAGTGACCTCGAAGTCAGTGCAGCTGTTGCCCTCAGTGCTGACCCCAAGGATGGAGAGTAACTAGTAGCAGTAGCCATCGATGAGATGGCAGGGGATGGCCCCAAGTTGACATGCTTATTGGCGAAGATCTGTCCAGAAGACCATTCTGCAAAGAGCATTAGGCTTAATGTCGACTCTCTCTGACCCTCACACCATCTACTGCCACCGGGATCGCATCCAGCAGACCGTGGAGTGCCACCTGGCAGTGAGGCGCCTGACATTCGCGTTGTGGACGCCCAGCAAGAAAAACGAGGAGGCCATTGGAATCGTTAAGATTAAGGATAAAGTCTAGAACTCATCACTCACTGCATAAGACGCGCCCAAGGCAAGAGGTAGGGCCCTATCTAGTACATAGTCAACAACCAGCGACAGCTATCGACGATTGGCCGACACTTGTTTTCGTCATCACAGTTAGAGTTCACTCAGACTGGTCACTCGCTATCAGTGGTGCCCTTCACCGAATGTGCCGATCCCCCGAAAGCTGCTTGCTGAAAGAAGAATCTTTGGTGTGCCTAACGGCTAGCTTTAAGCATGTTATCGATTTCCTCTGAACAAAAAGGGAATCCGCCAAGGGCATCCCGCCGCAAACATGGGGATGAGAACTGGCCACTAGAGGAAGGGGAGAAGTCTGTAGTGATCTGCAGGTATATTGTCTAATTGATCAGCATCATCGTTCCAACTGCCAAGGTAATGGGTCTCGGGGCGCTCGCTCAATGCCACAAAAATAGGATATCTACTTATCTTGTCAAATCATAGATTTCTAAGTCGGAGACCCCATCTCCGTAGAGAAAAACATGGAAAATCGCGTGGGGCTTCTGGACGCCTCCCACTCTAAGATCTTCCCGTGACTTCCCCTGCAATACTGGTTTGACACAAATGCCGAGAAGCCCAATGTGGAGACCACCCTCAAGCTGATGAGTAAGTCAAGGAGAGAGGAGAAACTCGTGATAGGGGGTGTTATTGAGGAGAAAGAGCCAGAAAGGCGCGAGAAAAGAGACGATGTCGATGGCAACTACAGAAGAGGATGCATGGCTTGAACGGAGGAATCAGAGGCGGCAGAGATGATAATACGAAGATGGCAGATGCCTTGGAGCTAGACCACAAAGAGATAGATCAGAAAATGACAATACAGTAGAGAGACCAGCAATTGAGGAATCGCAGGAGGCAGAAGAGTAGGTCAGAAAATTTTTTATGACAAAGAAGCAAAGGAGATTGTAAGAGAGAGGAGACATGCAAAATGAAAAGATTTGTTGAGAGAACAAATGGAAAACTAAAAGCATTAATAATAATCAGCAACTGAATCTATAAAGTAACTATAATGAATATGAATAAAAGTAAATTAAGTATTTATAATTAGATTGTTCATATAAATTGGCTCGATAATTAAGACATTTAAATAATTAAGATGGATTTGTATTTGATTTTCTTTCTCACTTATTTTTACATTTTTTTATTTAAATAAACAGAAAATAAAGTAATAAATGTTTATAAAAAATATACAATATTAATATATAATTCAAAGTAAATAAGTATAATAATTAAATAAAAACAATATCCTGACTCGGTGTGATCCATTGGCAGCTATCAAAGAAGTCTTTGTTTTTTTAGCTGATATATTCGATAAAAATATTCCTTGCATCATTAGATTTTTCTAAGCCATGTTCAAGAGTGTATTCGAAAAATGACTGAAATTGACCAAATCCAAATGCGTGAATGGGTCATGATTAATGAGTATAGTAGTGCAAGAAAAAATTATTCGAATTTTACAGATCCTATTGCTCTATGTTGCTTAAAAGGGGATAATTAATGTGTTAATGCCTTATGAAAAATATGCAAATATTCAATAAATTACAATAGTCAAGGATTAATTAGTCGCATAAAGTAACAATTAGGCAGTAAAAACGTTTTTCCTCGACTTACGTGGTCACATTATCAAAACACTAAGACACGGATGTCTGACATAAAGCTAAATTTTTTAATTAAAAATTAATTGATAAATCAAAAATTCAAATATTTAATTCAATGAGGCCTTCTTCTGAATTAAATAAGACTTTAAATCTCCTTTTTCGACTTTAAAATAATATTTCTATTGATCCTTTTTAGTTACTCCACGATCTTATCTCTGATCCTTATCGTTACTAAACAAGTCTCTCTAACTCTGTGTTTGTCAATTACAGCCAATTTTCTAAGCCCTTCCAGTCTAGGATATCATCGAATTTATTAATAAATCGTATTAAGAATTCTTAATTAGCTTAATTCTTTACCTAAAGGGGTAAATACTTTTCCGAGCAATTGGGAAATTTCTCGTTTCAATCCTTTCCTATTACCCCATTCTAGAGTGGCAATCAACGGTACTTCTAAAAGCACAGATGGCCGTAATGTTGCTACAATGCCTATTTTTAAAGAGTTCACATGCCAAGATATATTATGATTTAGCGGCTAAAGCATTTAATTCATTCAAAAGAGAAATGGCTTCCAGATTAACCAAACGACTAAACAATGGCATATTCATAATGGACTAATCAATCACACCCCACTGTAAATTGTTCACAATGATCGATCTAACATGCCCAGAGAAATCTCTGATTTACTAGATTATCTAGCAGATAAGCTATTTAAGACAGAAGAATTTAATTTCAGACTTAATTAATAAGCGCTCTTTTTAATTAAGATATAATAGTAATTTAAATTTAGAGCGATAAAAAGCCCGCAAAACATAAAATGCAAGCACTTCATTTAGAAAAGCAAGAACGTTCAGCAGAATAATCAGAAAGTACAGAGATTTTAAGGAAAGACTCATAAAAAAATTGCCCAGCATTGCCATTGACTAAGCTTCAAGCAACTGCTCCGAGGTAAACCATAATCAGAGCTCATACATTAACTAAGGTCCTCCTAAAGTTGCCGCTTTCTAAAAAAGAGATCGAAAAGCCAAATACGAAGAAGCAGAGCACCCAGATCTTATTGATATAGCAAAAATTATCTTGCCAGTTAACAATTATGACATTAGCAAGATCCTAGATCTGGAGGAGTTCAAGCCACTCATAGGTTCCCGAGATCTCACAAAGTATGTCAGCAAATTCATCCTAAATATAACGACTTAGAGCTAATCTAAATAAGTCAAAGACTAAAAGTCTAAAGATCTTAATGAAATATAAATTCAGGCTAAAGTCTAGATGAAAGTAAAAGGCTCTGAATAAGTTCTCTAGAATGGGAAGGAGCTCGTTGACGAAAGGATTGAAAGCCACAATTCTCAAGTGAACTACGGTGCTAAAATTCAATCAGAAATCACCTCCCACTATATTCGGGAATTCATGATCCTAAAACCACAAGAGAGGCAGGATTTCATCTTTAAGAAGATCTTTAATAGGAACAGCTAGAGTCTTCTCGAGTTTCTTTAGAATCTTAAATCAGTCTGCTAGGAAAACCTGTACGAAGACATGTTCAGGAACATCTATGAATTAAATCAAAGAGATCAAGTGACCCTTAAAATCAAAACCCCCCTCTTTCTCTCCTCTCTGCTAACTATTGATACGAAATCATTGAGATTGATGAGACCCTTTTATAGAGCTCCCTAATTCTTCTCGCCTAACTACCTAATAACGTGTAGGCTTTGGGCTTATCAAACTACATTTTCATTAACGAGTCAGAGTGCCTGTAAAGATTGCAGGATGAACTAGCAGACTTAGACAAAGCCATCATAGACATCATTCTACTGATGATAGGCACCTTTCAGCAGTTCAAGATTGATTCGTAAGCAGATAGGCTGCTTCCCAATACATTTAGCTAAAATAGCATTTTTTGGTAAATAAATTAACTAAATCAACTTTAATACATTTCTTTTATTTATATTAATTTTATTGTATTTTTAGGTACTCTACCGCATTTAAGCTGTTTTGCGGTAGAGTACCTTAATTATATTAATTAAAAAATAAATTAATTTTAAATGCTATATTTAAGAATGAAATGCAGTTTATATAAAACGTAATATGTAATAAAATTTTATTTAAATATTATGAATAAACTGTAAATGCTGCCAAATAAAGGAACAAGATTTTAAGATTCAAGCTTTAAATTTAAATAATTTATTAATTACTACTAATGAATATTAATTATTTTATTACATATTACGTTTTATATAAACTGCATTTCATTCTTAAATATAGCATTTAAAATTAATTTATTTTTTAATTAATATAATTAAGGTACTCTACCGCAAAACAGCTTTAATGAGGTAGAGTACCTAAAAATACAATAAAATTAATATAAATAAAAGAAATGTATTAAAGTTGATTTAGTTAATTTATTTACCAAAAAATGCTATTTTAGCTAATTGCTATGTCTCAACAAGCCTTTTATTCAGATTCTTAAAGAAGGTCAGGGCTTAAGACTGATTCGCCACATTCCAATCAATGTAGTGGGAGACTTCATTCAAATCTGCTCACTCTCAAGTGTAACTCTATATTAAAAGCTGGATAACTTCAATCGCACCTTGAGTGAAATTTTCTTTTCGAAGTGGGACTTTATTGACCAGGAAGACTTTATTTTATACTTCTCATTGATATCACAGGAGTTAAATAGAAATCACAGGAGTTAAGACTGGGAATCCTTATTCTCTTTGGGTTTCAAAGCTGGACGAGATATCAGATCTTGGAAAGAACTTTGCGTACATTTATCAAGAAAAGGGAATGAGATAAAGGCGAGAAATCATTCAAGATTGCCTTCGGGCTGACTTTACTAAGCTAAATTAGCTCTTAAACTTTTCAAACAAGACAAGTAATTTTACTGAGGAAGAAAAGAAGTGATTACTGACTTAGTTCAGAAAGCTCAACAAAGACTCTTAGTCTTTAGTAGAATTTTACAAAAATATGTCCTTCAAAGCCTTTCAGTAAACAAACCAGCAGGTAAGACTTCAGCAAATACTGGGCTTCAGCTTCCTCACTCTTCAAAAGCTCGCCCTCAACTTCCTGACTTGGGAAGATTCCCGGTTCACATTTGTAAATTTTGGAGTAGACAAGGGCAAGACTTTGCTCTGCTCTACATTTGAGGTTCTTCATGCTAAGAGTTCTAGAAAAGCTGTTTTTGTAATAGGAAAAAATGATCACTTGATACTGCGAGATGAGAAAAAGTTTGAAGTTATGATTACTAGCTTAGATCTAAATGTCAATGTTAACCAGTATGAGAACAAGGACGGCGCTTACTATATGACGCAAAAGCACTTGTAGTCCATAATAGACAATGAGGAATTTTAAATGATATGGAGCAAATCAATCGTCATGATTGATAAGTATTACTTGATCTGATTTTAGGGAAATGTTTAGTAAATGGAAAATACTCTGCGATTCTTCCATAGAGCTGTGCGAGTAGTTGGGTTTAATGGCTCGAGCTTACTGCCAAGGAGCAAAAATGCCTCTCGCTTGCTTTCAAAACTTAAGAGGTGATATTTCCAAAGCTCAGCAGCATGATTGGAAACAAAAGGATCAAACTCGAATAGGAATTAGTGAAAATAATCTCGTTGATTTTTGCTGGAGAATCTACAGCATGGCATCTGATTATTGCAAGCTCGCTCCTGTTATCATAGTATCTTAACATTCTTACACTTTTATCGATAACTACTTTCAAAAATTTCAGCAACTACGATTCTTTCCTATGAAAAACTTGAAGGGGACAAAACTAAAAGCTTAGTTTTACTCAATGTTTGCGAGTAAAAATTGGGAAGGTCTCTTTGGAGTCTTTCTGCTCAATGAATATCAAGGCAGAGGCAAGGACTTGAAAACATCGAACGAAATCGAATTTAACGGTGGACTGTTTCTGATAGTTGTTGATATTTTTTCAAGTAGATCTACCTAGCAAATACTTGGTAGGGTTGGAGATTGCACCGCAAGGGTACTTAAAAACGGGTGTTGACGTCAGGATGTCCCAGCGTCGTCAGGACGTCCCAGGGTCATCAGGGCGTCCCAGCCACGATCAGGACGTCCTAGGTGACATCATGACGTCCCAACTCATGAATATTAAAATAATCAATACCCCAAAACCCCATAATTGTTTATATGTGTTATATTGATTAGAGTATTATTGGGGATATGAGACTCTTTTTCATTAATTTCATCTTTGTTAGATTCAATGTTATTTATTATTATCAGGACGGAGAATTTATTCTTTTATTTTATATCATCACGACATGTGGATAACTGTTGTGGAGAAATTTATCATGTAAAATAATTTGAATGAAATCTCATTATTTTGGCTTAGTTATATAAATAAACTATTTAAATTTTAATAAAACTGCTTCTTATAATTCTTTGAGACTCCATTTTTTCATTTTTTTTAAATTCTTTTGTAACAATATAGTTTTAGCATTTTAGTAAATGATGCCAACTAGGCTTTGAATTAAATTAAAACTATTCCATTAAAACTTCAATATAATAAAACCTGGATCTAATTAAGTTTTGGTACTATTAAAGTGATGTACCAATTAAGCTTAAAAGGATTTAGTACTAGTACTTATTAAATTAAAACACATAGAGTGCTAATTTAATGGAATTAAATTGGTAAAAATAAGGAAATAAAGCTCTGAAATTTGTTACTCTTTTGTTAAAACTTTCTCCATTTCGTTAGAGAGTTTTACCTCCTATAAGATGTTTATAAGAGGTATAAGAATTTATAGAAATTTTTACTACTTATTTTTGAGATTTAAATCCATTTATAATACTTTTAGTTCTAAGAGATTATAAGATTGAAGCTATTAATCACCTTAAAATCACTCATTTCAAGAATATTTTTATTTAAATTATACTTATTTACTTTTTGTCTTTGGTTAAAAATATTTTAATTAAAAACGCAATATAAAAGAAATTAAAGTATTGAGTTGAATTTAAAAATAATTTACGTTGAAAATTTCAAAAAAGTTGTGCATAATATCACAAATTTTTAAAAATGATTCAATCATTAATTTCCTTAAAATAATCATTCAAAGTGAAAACATACGAGAAAAATGAATAAAATAATAAATATCAATCAAAATTTCTTTTTATTAAAAAAAGTGTTTTACTATATATATAATCATGAGATAATTTTAATTTGATTATAGAAACAGATCATAACAAATTTTCATATTTAATTAACTAGTGTAAAAATGATACTTCCTAACAATAGGTAATCTAGTCTCTAACAATACCCTATCAACAATAGAACACTTATTAATTTTATCATGTGGTAGGATTTTGGAATTTTATTATTCTATGTTTTTATATGTTGGGACGTCTTGACGAGGCTGGGACGTCCTGACGTCATCTGGGATCTTGGGACATCCTGAAGACACTGGGACATCCTGATCGTACCTGGGACGTCCTGACGTCAACACCCTTACAAACAAATAATTTACAAGCAAGGCTCTAAAGAAACACCCGAGCAAGTGATTTAAATGCATCAGTAATGGGTCGAGAAAGATTTTCATATGAATATTGCTGCTCTTCAGACTATCCTGAGCTATTAGTAATGGTGTGAGGAAGATATGGCAGTCCAAAAATCAAACTGCAATTAGGAAGCTTCCAAAGGTTAACAAGCTCTGTGAGCTGAAAATGGTCATGGAGATATGGGGTGAAGCAGCAATTCTCACTCAAACTAATCTCAAAAAAGGAGACCAAGTTTAAAGTGTCAAAGCTCAAAATTAGGAGTCAAAGCTACAAATATTCAGAACGATGGTAACTCCTTGAATAATTCAGAGCCTTACCTGAAAATATGGATTCAATTGCAATTATTAATGAAGATGAGATTGATTCAAATGACCTTCCTTAACCTACAATTAAATTTAAAGCCTTGGGGGGCCATATCTGAACCAAAGATATTCTTTTTAGTTTAAACAAGTTTGCGTACTTGGTCAGGGTAAAATTAAGGTCAAAGAACACGAAAAATTTTTTTTAAATACGAGAGATTTCTCTGCAGTGTTAAAAACACATAAAAAGAGTATCAGTTTTATCTTAAAATTAAATTAATTTTTATATTTTTTTGTGCAATTTTTAATCTTCAAACTATATTACTTATTCAAAATCTTGTTGATAAGTTATCTTACAAGATATTATAAGATCAAAATTCTAATTTTAATAATGCATGATATATTCAAGTTATTTATTCTTGAAAGATAACTTATCAACAAGATTTTGAATAAGTAATATAGTTTTGAAGAATATAAATTGCACAAAAAATATAAAATTAATGTAATTTTATGATAAAACTGATACTCATTTATGTTTTTTAAACTCTACAGAGAAATCTCTCGTATCTAAATATAATTTATTCGTGTTCTCTAACCCTAATTTGACCCTGAGCAAGTACGCAAACTTATTTAAACTAAAAAAAATATCTTTGGTCTAGATATGGCCTCCCCAAAGCCTTAAGCAAGTCTAAAAATTCGAAGAAAGTGAGGTAAGTTAATGATCGCAGTTTAAACTAAGAATGTAGGAGTTAAATAGATCTTTAAACTAAAAATGAAAACAATTGCCAAGCAACATGATTCAAGCAATGGAAGCTTGGCAGATGTTAGTGATATCGTCTGTTCATCAGAACCATCATTGCGTTCTGACAAGGTCCCTCCCAACAAAGATAACAGTGTTACTAAAAGTCGATATGGAAGAATGACTGGGAAAAAAATCTAAGTTCATAAGCAGGCTAATCATTTGAACAACAAGAGAAAGAGACAATGACATGGAATGTAATATCTTGTAATAAATTAAATTGACTTCATCTAAAGCTTGACTGATTACTTTTGCTTTTAAATTAAATTTTAACTAAATATTTTGAGAATATTATTTATGAATTCTCGCATTAATCAATTGTCGCTCCATGAACTCATTAACCTGGGATTGGATGGGTCTTGCTTCCTTTTCTATGATAACACCCTCATGGAGCTTATGAACCAATGCCTGATAGCCCACTAAGTCGTCGTTAGTTGATTTCATCCCATTATTCCTCCCGCATCCTCTTGTTCTCTGAGAGGTACTTTTTCTTGCTTCCTCTCATTGCTACCTCCTCACCATTCTCTTCCTCAACTTCCCCTTTTCTCATCTTTCTCTGAGATGCCATCTTGATAAGATGTTCAGATTTTCCCTTTTGCACTATAATTGTTTATATTGTCTTACTGCTTACCATTGTACGAGAGAGAGAGTGTTGAGAGCTTGAACAAATTCGGGCTTCATGTGAAAAATCAGATTTTGAGACTAGTCCAGCCTCTCCCTTCTCTTTTGCTTAGCTTCGAGAATCATTAAATTTATCCCTTCTTTGTCCAAGGATAGAAGAATATCGCATATTCAGTTCTTGTCCCGATGGAGCCAGTCGCTTTAATATGGCAGGTAGGAAAGGAGCATTGGCTTATTCTTGGCTTAATTGAGAAAGACGTCAGCAGTGAGGCCTTCTATTTGAGGCATAGCGGCCATCATAATTTCACTCCTCTATTAGTATTAAAATAATTAATAAATCTTTGACTTACTTCTTTCTCTCCATTCAGTATGTTTTCAGGAAGTATATATTGCATCCAATCTTGGGAAGGTATGCCCCACATTCCTGCTACAAAAGTCATGGAGCAATTTCTTGCTCCCTATTTTCTCTTGGACTTAGTTAACATTCACGGTTGCAAGTTGATTCTGCATTCTTATTTGTTCCACTTTTTAGTAGTAGTTAATTGAGGGGTCTTTAATTAATAAACTATATTAATTAATTATAAGCATTATATATATAATTATTTAATAGGGAAAACCCAAATATTCTTTCTCAAAAAGCATTGCTGTATAGAAGAATCCTCTTACTCTCAATATAAATAACTTTAGCAGAGAATTGGAAAATTCACAGAGAATTAATTATAAACAAACCAACTTAAATAAATTCTTCAGGAAGATATAATAAGGAGATAGTAGTGAATCAGACATAGAGGAAGGCGAGGAGTAGAGTAGCTCAATTATTGAACCACCTTAAAATCCAAATTGCATCAAAGTCTCTACCGAACTCCTATCCAATAAGATGATTGACCCTTCTTGAATTTCAATAATGAAATGGACTGTAAGGGATATTGAAGAAATTGAAAAGGGGGCATCTAATTTTAGAGAGTATCAAACTATAGTGATAAAAAATACGATCACAGAGTTCAAATGGAGTCGAGTGGGGGGTCAAATTTGTATTTAGTTTTGCTAACTAAAAGTGCTTTGATTGAAACATTTAAATAGTGCTGTAGACTCCATATTTAATTCGTACTGGTAAAATAAGGAATTAATTTCTAGGAAAATAATCTAGATAGAGAAGTAAAGGAATTTCTGGATGCTAAGCAAGTCATTCAAGGCTAGAATGCTGAAACACTTGAGAGGATTATAGATAAGCTATGTATTTCAAATTAAAACTAGTCTTTAGCTTCCCCAGATTTAATTAAAGATCATACAATTCCAACATTTCAAAATGATTTGTAAAACAAGATTATTTTACTATATTACAAGGAGTCCTGCACTTACACTTAAATTTAACGATGACTGAAAGTTACGAAGTATATGGTCAATGAGTCTTTGAAAATTCATCGAGCAAGAGGTGGCAAAACTTCTAACAGCAATAAATTAATTAAGTCAAGACTTCCTGAATCTCTTTACAGGTCAATTATTGATTTTCTTGCCAACAATAGAGTGATTAAAACACTATCACAGCTTTAGTAATTTCTGACAACTTAGTTTGGAATAAAGATATCTTTAAGTTATCTAAGCAAGGTTGTCAGGTAGAAGGTTAGCCTATCCTATAAAAAATTCTGCAGCGTTGACAAGAGAATAAATGGGGAAAGATCCATACTACAAAGATAGCTAGCAGCCAATAATTATATTGAGCTGATGAAAATGGGTATTGAAATTATAAACATCGACGATAGTAGCATTTAATGGATAAAGAAACCTCGAAAAGGTTGGGCGTTTTGAGTAGCGAAACGTTATAGCTCTAATATTACAAGAATTAAACAGGTTAGTATTATTGCTGGAATAAGCTCGTCTGGGGGATTATATTTTATCCTAGATCAAGGTCGAAATAATAGTTTGACAGTTTAATATTTTATCCTTTTGCTGATTTAAAGGTTATACTCCAATGACCCTGATTTGAGGTAGAAAACTATAATAATGCTTGATAACGCTGCTTATCATTGTTCTAAATATTTACGCTCTAAATTTGAATTGCTTCAAGTTCCAGTTGCTTTCCTGAAGCCTTATTAGTTCGATCTTGCCCCAATTGGAATCCTCTTTTCATTTATAAAAAGCCATAAATAAGCTTCAAACTTAAAGTTTACCGATATAAAGTGCTGTATAGCTTTAACAATATTCACAAATTTCTTATAGAGGGACTTTGCTCAATTCTGCATTAGCATCGCATTACTCTTCCTTAGACTACTCTTGAATTTAAAAGTCTTTCTAAAAAGCTATTAAAAAATCGCTGAAATTTCTCGTTCTTAAGCCAATATGAACTAATTGTGACATATTCAATCGAGTTTGGATACTTCGACCTCAAAATATTCAGTAATAATTACTATTAATTGCAAGTCAAGATGAGCTTATTATGGTCTATCGTTTTGACAAGCATCCATTTATATATTTTAAGATGCCATTTTGATTTTAATTTTCTACAGTTCTTTTGAGTCCTGATTGATTTCCTTAATATATTTGAAAGCACTTATTTATTTTCAAATTCAATACTTTCGAAAATCTTGTCATTACTGCTCATTTGGAAATATACTTTCAATTTTCATCGCTTATACTTTGGGAATTCCAACTAAAGGAGTCTTGCAACATTTATTAACACTGAAATAGTTTACTTCAACTTAACAGGCGCGATAGTAAAGAAGAAGCCATTATCGATTTGGCATCAATTAAGTTGAGCTGTTTCGAAAATAGTGAAAGTCCTACTTAAAATATGCTTTAGGCTATTGGGGTTTTGTTTGTGAACCCAGGTTATTTGTAATACTCATAGCCATCCATAATCAGAGTTTGACATCACCTATAGACATTCAATCATTGAGCCTGAAGAGCAAATGTTCAGGGATTAAAATATTGTTTGCTTACTTATAGGGTTGTTAGAATATTGCTAGGTCTTTGGAGGGCAAATTAGTCATCAAAATTGTCCTAGAAATGCTGTTGCGGGTCTGGCAAAAAATTCATAATTTAATTTCATTTGTGGTAAGCCATGTTAGTTCGTTTAATAAATTTCTGAAGTAATTAATATTGCCTGGAAATTTCTAAGAATAATTAATTTTGATGTCTAAATATTGCATACTTGTTACATGTTGTTGCTGATTCTTCGCAATTAAGATGACAGTCTGACTTTTAAAAATATAAGGTTGCCACTGCGGGAAATCTACTTTAAAGGCTAGAGAAATAAGATTTATAGAATTATAGTAGAAGAGTTTTACAAAATCTTACATTTAATGAGGATCACATCAGATACAGGAGACCTTGAAGATAGTTGAAACACTATGTGAGTTGATTACATAATTCTTCTTATTGATTATTTATTTTGCTTTTAATTTTACTTGACTAGAGTTGAAAAAAAAGAAAATTATTACAATATCCATTGTAGTAAATAAGTACCACTAGCGAATGCTTGGACGGGAATTTTTACTTACAGTTAAGAATTTTATAAGGGAAGTCTTGCATTTATTTATTGACGAGATAAGCATTGAAGATTACTGAAGCCTCAGCATTATGAACGAGCATTTAAAATTAAAAATCACTTATCTAGAACAAAGGGTTAAGACTTAACTTATCCAAGAAATAATAAAATGGAAAATTTATTATAATAATTTTAAACCGGATTAAAACTCTAACCTTAGAATTCTTGACTGTCTCCAGAGTAATACAGTAGTATACAACTTCTGCTCTGATCAAAATCATTCTACCTGAAGTTAATTTAAATAGCTTAAAAAATGTTATTCATTATAATAATATTTTCGTTTAACACCTTCTTGATATAACTTTTCCCTATTCCCACACACTTGAATATTTAATTTCAGGTTGAGGGATCCATAAGTATAAATTGACTCTTTTCTATAATCATAATATAATTTTACTTTTAAAACTAAGTCAATTAACCATCAATAATAGTACTATTTTGGACAAGCCGCAAATTACAACACTCAATTCCAACTTTAATCATAAGCCTACCAAATCTACTATTCTCAGTACCAATCTCAAAATAATTCATAGACTAACTAGACTCAGGCCTTCAATCATATTGAGAATCAAAACTACCATCTTCATCATTATTTCGCAAATTTATAACAATTTTTAGAAACTAGCTAAAGATTTGATTTAAATTTTAGATTCATAAACTCTTCTCTTAGTACTTGGGATTAATTTTTAGGGCAAGATAAAAAATGATAAATAAATGTCAATGAGTCTATTAAAGAATTAGCAATAGTCAAATACAAATGCAACTTAAATATTAAATAAAAATCTAAAGAGGAGAGAGAACAAGCCAAATGGATTTAAATTCATTAAGTTACAAAGATACTGGAAAAGACTTACTGAAAACTCTAATCTTACCAACGATTAAATCACAGATTTACAACTCAAGTTCGTTAATTATGGCCAATACAATAAATGGTATAAGTAGGGCATGGAGAAAATCAATATTTCAAGGGACAATAGTGATTGCCGAGACGAAGATTAAACTCAAGAGGTAGACTGCTGCCACAAATGTTCACTATTTCCAATTAATATATAATAATAAATCAATGAATATAAACCAGCTGATTAAAATGCAATTTTACTCAGAGGTTGAAGTCAGTTAATCAAATGAGGAGTCTATTTGCACAAATTTAAATTGCAAGAAGATTATTGAACAAATAATATAGGAGAAGGAGGATTAAAGTCATCAGTTTGATTAAAGATTGAAAATAGTGGATCAAGAAAGAGATGAGTTGAGGGAAAAATGCAAGGAATTAGAAAAATAAATCTTAGAAATCTTTTCAGAAACAATTAATCAGAACTAGTTAAGGATTAAGTAGTTTCAGAAAAATGTATCAAGAGATAGTAAAATAAAATTTTAAAATCAAAATAATAAAAAAGCAACATTTGACGATTAATACCTACTAGAACATCAAAGCTCTACAAACAGATCATTACAAGAAATAGTACAGGATATGAAAAATGGTATTAAGAAAAAGCATCGAATGAAATTCTTCGACTGGGGATTGAGGCAGACTATGGGTGATTCAGTTTCTTATTAGGGATCAATTGTAGATAGCAAGCTCTAGGATCAAGTGATAAATGATGCAAAAAGAGGATTAATTGGAAATTTATTTGATGTAATCATGGCTGACGCTCCTTGGGACAGTACTGCAATCAATCTCAACTATAATACACTCTCAGACTCCCAATTTATGACTAAGATTCCAATCCATAGATTGAAGTAAAATGGATATTTATTTTTGAGGATTACTAACAAAAAATTAGAGGTAGCACTACAATACTTAGAGAGGATTGGATATGAAAGAATCGAGGTAATTAGATGGATCAAGATAAGCAAAGAGAATCTTTTGAGGGACAATATAGGATTTTATCTATCAAGACATTTTACTGAGTTTTGCATTGTTGCTAGAAAGAAAGGCAAATTTGCTGAATTATCATAAATAACCAAAACTCATAAGGCCCCAAATATAATAGTGGAAAAGGTAACCGAATCTTTCAGAAAGCCAGAGCAGCTTTATCAGATTATTTAGTAATTTTGCCCAAATGTCAAATATTTAGAGATATTTGGAAGAGTGCACAATCAAAGAGAAAATGGGTAACAATCGGGAACGAGTCCATCACAAGAAAGAAGGCTAAAAAAGAGAAAGCCAGAAAAAACTTCACAAAGCAAATCTTTAAAGCATGAATCCTCAAATACTTATTATAATTTGACAAATCATTTTATAATCAATAATGAATAAATTAATTTAATAAAGATTCCCCTATTCTTATTCTTAATTAACTTTAGGGGTTTTAAAAAAGTTTTTTTTAAATATGTCAAAAAATAATTAGCAAAAGATTTAAAAGAGTTATTATAAGTAGTATAAAAAATATAATCAAAATGACCAAAAAAATAATATTAATTTCTCGTTGTATATGTGTAATTATCCACTTATGCATTGCATTAAAATTCAAACAAATAAATATAGTAAAAAACAGAAATAAGTTAAATATTATATATTGGAATTATTCTATAAATCTGAAAAGTCATTAATCTTAAAACGTCGGGTTTTGATTATAAGAATTGCATATGCACTCATAAATATAGCAGAATCTGCCATAAAAATTATTACTTAAGCGTTGCTTATACATTCCAAAGGCAGGAAAACAAAAGTATTCTAGATATTAAAAGTGCGGTGAGCAAAAGTATACAAATTTAGTACATGCCAGAGAAATGAATCCACCATACTTTTGGCAACAAGACATAATTGTTCCCCAAAAATATTATATTTTACAATTTCCTGCAATTTCACAAAACAATTGACATGAAATTTTTCATGCTTATTATTTTTACTTTATTTATTGATTTAATTTTTTTTATATAATAATTGACATTGCAAATGTATTATAGATAAGTCATTTATCTTCTCTCATTGTCTTTCTCCATCCCAACAGAAATTGAAAGTCTATATAAAGACGAGGGGCTACTACTATCATACTTCAATGAAAATTTATAGTAGAAATTTGCTAATTTCGCAATCATGGGGCTATTAGTCATTTTATTTACCTCAACCACCAAGAGGCTAACTTATTTTCTTGTTCACTTGATGATCATAATTTTACTGGCTACTTCTCTGAGATATTCATTGAAACAATTGAGAGGAAAATAAACGAAAGAAAATCCAAGAATTAAAAGTTTTTTTGAGACCAACCAAGAACAGAGTCTCTTCAACTTCAACCAAACCTTTAATCAAATGTTTTACTAACCCTAGAAAAAATAATTTTCTACCTTTTGATAACTAAATTTCTAAAATTAGCAACCAGGATCTCAAAGTCTATTATTATAATAAAATACACAACAACACACAAGGCCTCTAATACATCACTATTTAATTGTACAAATTCAGTATGGCCTTCATATGACTTATTGGGTAAGCCTATTCAACATGTTAACTCATAAAAAAAATTATGGAAGGACATATTTAATCTAGGCGTTAGTGTCTTACAATTAGTAGATTCACATAAAATCCAGAGACTCGAACAACAAAACCCCATTTTTTAAGGTTCACTTTTTTCAATTTTTTTGAAGAGGCACTCCAGTATTAAATTGGGAAATATTGGACCATTAAAATCATGACAAAAAAACATTTGACTAAACGTTATTGACATACTTCATAAACCCTAACCCGCAGTAAGTATCATAAACAGAGGATACACGACATTTACATAGTACACCAACACTCCATTCACAGAATGAACTCAACAATAACTAAACAAGAGATAAATTTGAATTTCTTAATCGTTGGTACCAACCCTCAGGAACAAGAAGACTATTCAACAAAAAGTACAAAAAACTGGACATCCTGACCAGATCCACCATAAAAAATTAAAAATAAGAAGGAAATCTTATTAATGTTTGTGAATTAATATAATTAATAATAAATAGCAAACCCAAATTAAGCACCAAACCAGGATGATTCTTAAGGTGGTAACTTGAAAAACCTAAAGAATATTTGTAGCACTACTATGAGACATGAGCTAAGTACTAAATAGACCAAGGAATTGTTAAATTTTTTGATAAACTCCATAGTTAATGACTCTAAGTTAACACACCAACAGTTAATTATTAAAACCATAATCAACAAGAATACCAAGTCAAAGAAAACCAGAATCATCATAAAGAAGAAAAGTGAAACTAGCAGCAGAGCAGTAGGAACAAATGGTGTCACAAACATAAGGCACCTTAAATCTAAAAGGGCTTGACCCTTAACATAAAACCCCAAAGATCAATTAAGACATGAGAATTGGGGTTAAGAACAATTAAATTAAGAATTAATTATTATTGGCGTATAATTATAATTATAATGTTTGGGCTAATTATTAAAACTATTGGCTCGATTAATTGTCCTTATAAAGTAATCCAATCAGAGTGTGTATATTTGATTTTAGCCTAATTATTTATAATATAAGCCAATTATAATTAATTTTTAATCTAATTGTTCTTAACTCCAATCCTCGCTTCTTAATTGATCTATGGGGTTTTATTACTATATATATTATTAATCGGGGGTCCTTAGAGACCTCAATCAAAACCCCAAAACCCCTAAAGTTGTTTGATTGAGTTTTTGATTGATGAAAGTAGACTATTAACGCATGCTTTATTAGGGTTTTAATAGGGTTTATGTAGGGGTTTAGGGTTATTATGTATTATAAATTAGTGTCTAATGCAATTGTTTTATTTTTATTATTCACTCAAACAGTACTCTGGCATCATGAGGCAGCTTTCTAAATTTTATCTCTCCTATCCAACTTATAATTTAGTCTATTGTATGGCCAGCTCTGTGATTAGGCTTAATAATTATCTAGTCAGCCATGTCTTTCATTCTACTTTTTATCTTATTCTAGTCTAGATATTGTTGTATTCTCTGTTTTGAATCTTTCTCTCTTTTGCAGCTATAGTAATCATTTCTTGCCATATCGCATTCACAAATAATTGCTGCTAGAGCCCATATATCCCACTTAATATCACCATCACTCCAGTCCTCTCTTTCTGGAAAGTATCCAGGAGTACCATACACGTTGCCAAGTCCTGAAGCTTCAACTCTCTATGATCTATTGAAATCTATTATTACTACTCTGAGAGGTGAAAAGTCAAGCATTATATTCTCAGGCTTCAAATCTCTATGAACATATCCAAGAATGTGCAGCTCCGCAATGCCTTTGCAAACATTTGTAAGAATAAGAGGTAACTACTTTAGTATCCTTTAATCTTAAATGTAGTCTCTTAATGTCATATAATATAGAGGAAGACGAAAAGCTACATGATCTTGAGCAAGCAGAATAGCATCGAGCTTTATTATAAATCTGCACTATCTATCTCTTGACTTCGTAAGTGGTTGGTATTCATTTACGAATTCCATTTGATACTTGTCATCGCATTTGAAGTAGTTGAACGGATATATCTTGTATGCGAACTACTTATCTGTTATGACTTTCTTCTCAAATTTATCCTAAAGGATAAGATAACTTTCTTTACACTCTTTAAGGTCAATTATATTCAATATTGGAAGTTTGAGTGCATGCATCTTAAGAGTGATTTTTACTATCTCTGAGGCTGGGAGATTTCTTACTGCTATAATAAGTTTATTTTCTTTCTTTACTCTTTGTTCCAAAGTTTCTAAAGGGTCTCTTGGCTTTCTTTTTTAAAGGAAGACCTCATCAGTCTCTGGATCTATTACTTCAAACTTCTTGCCATGATGGTTTTATAGATGAACTTTAAGATCCCTTAAATGATTGTATTACTTATTGCAGTAAGGGCAGAAATATTTTCCATCTAATCTTATCATGCTTAAGATAGAGCCTGGGCTTGTTAGAATGCTGCTCTAAGATATGACGCTTAAGAGCAGATTTATAAGTGAAGTTTTTCTCACACTCCTCACATTAATGTAATGCTTTTATTTCTTTTTTCTCCTCCTCCTCTTCAACCATTTTCTTTGGAACTTCGCATTAAATTTCTTAGCTCTGCATTTCTATTTAACAACTGAATTGCTATTCAAAGTCTGATACCTAAAGTTAGAAAATTTCAGGTTCGTACTAGGTAGAGGCATCGCAAGTCTCAATTTTCTTTTGATTCATGAAAGAAAGTTTTTGCTGGCTAATACCAAGCAATGCCGCTTTTCTAAGTAAGTTACCGCTCATTTTATAAATACTATTAATAATTATACAAGCTATTTAAATTCTGCCTTTATACAAGAGTAAGAGCATATTCTGAAAGGTTTAGAGAGGTTTAATGAGAACAGAGTACGGGTCATTAGTTTTATATTTCTTAGATTTAGTGATAATTTATAAACTAATTCATCCATTTTATTCATTAAAATGCACCTAAATGTGTTTTGTGAAGTTAGGTGGTGCTCCTAAAGCTTTTCTTGTAAATTTAGGAGGGGAGATTTTAAAATTTAATTTTTGTAATGTACCTCCTAATACGGTTTTGAACTTTAATACAACCACCTAATTAAGTTTTAAATAAATTAGGAGCACCACCTAATTAAATTAATTATTATTAGGAGCAATTTAATGGAGAAAGTTTGATAAAAATGGAAGTCAAACTTTGAAACTTGGAGAAAGTTCCTCCATCTTTATCTATTTATGTGATTCAGGTTGACCTCCAATTGGATCTCTCTATTTAGTAGTAAAATTTTAGTAAGTTTAGAATGGATATCCATAATTTTAAATTTCATAAACATTTATAGAAAGTGGAAGCAAGATGGAGTCTATGAATGATGCAATGAAGAGAATACAATCTCAAGAATTGATAGGAATATTTCGAAGTAAGGAGGACCTCTATAGATATTTGGTATAGCAAGGTAAGCTTTTATCAAATACTAATATATTAACCATAGTTGGATTGTTCTTGCCAACTCAGGAAGGAACAAAAATATCATTCTTAAAAGCCTTACTAAGTGAAGAGAAAAAAGCTTTTAAGACCAATGAAATAAAGATGATTGAGATACCTAACTACCCTGAAATCTCAGTGACAAATCTCTATAATGATGCGATGAGTGGATCCAGATGTTGCTCTGTACCTACCATCAAAGTTACAACTTTCAAATAAGTTACCAGAGATAAACTTCTTCTTTGGAGTTCTTGGAACTCTTAAACCAGAGTACTTAAGTGAAGTAATTTAAGAAGCTCATAAGAAACGCTACAGAATCTCTCCTGAAGAGAAAGAGAAGCAGGGAATCAAAATTAGTGACTCATGGCTGTAGGAACTCCAGAAGCATCCATTCATCTCAAGTAAGCATAGACTTCTAACTTTATAGAAAAACCTGGTACTGCTATATACTTGAAGAAAGAGCGCAGCAAATTAAACAGAGAGAGAAAGTCTCAAGTAAAGCATGAATTGAGTACGAGACTCTTTAAAGATTTTTAAAAGCCAGACGAGATAAACATAGATGCAGGGGCTGGCACTAAGAGAAGAAACATGGGCCCAAGCAAGCCTTAAGAGGAAGAAAAGAAGAGAAGCCAAATCCCTTTACGGGCAAATTTAATATGTGAACTTATTCATTCGTTTAAATCTAAAACTTATTTATAAACACAAAATCTCCCTTCTCTTGCGCATACTTTTGCTTTATCATCGCTGACTCTTTTAGCAGCACTCTTAATAAAATCTACTGTATCTATCTTCAGATCGTGTATCAGATGATAGAGCAGAAGTTTCTTGTAGTGGCCTTTTAATAGGCCCCAATATAGTTCAATTCCATTGAATTGAGGGCTATAAGGAACATTAAATACAGGTGTTATGTTTAGCCTTTCATATTCTCTCCTTGAGTCTTTAGTTTTATGAACTGATAAGTTATCAACAAACAGGATAATTTCTTATTCAGCATACTTATCTCTTAGCTATTGCAAAAATTTAATATATTATTCAGTCTAAATAGAGCGAGGGTGGATAACATAAGTCTCAAGCCCACTATCTTCACTGATTCCACTAAGGATTGCATGAGTTTATACCTTAACCTTTTGATCATAAACTTCTATGTTGCTGTACCTCTTATACCACGACCTCGATATGAAGGTATTAAACGTGAATACTGCCTCATCAGCATGTATGAACTTTATATTATGCTCTTAAGCCCTCTGCATTTAATCGAATATATAATTTAAATAATCCTTATAAAATGGAACATTAAAATCGATCACTCTCTTAATGCGATTGACTGTCTTGTAAGATATACCTTTCTTTTTATAGATATTAGCTATGGATTATGCAGAGATGTGTAGCTCAGGAAATTGGCGATGAAACATCACAGCCCTCTAGGCCAGAGAGAAATGAGCCCAGTATTTTAGAGTCTTATCATTAATAAGATAAATCGATATGATGCTACTAGAATTTTAAAGGTCTTTTAGGCTTAGAATTAAGATGCTATCTCTTTAAATTCAATGCTAATAGACAGTGTGATCTGACAGTAGCAGGAGATTTATGGAGCAGTCTTGCAATAGATGTGTAATTTTGAATAGGTCTGAGTTGATCACTATAATCATTACATCCATAACGCAACTTAAACAATAAATCTATATATTCACTATCATAAACTGATCCCAAATCTCGCATATTCTCACTTAAATTACTGATATTTAAACCATTAACCCCTACATAAACCCTATTAAAACCCTAATAAAGCATGCGTTAATAGTCTACTTTCATCAATCAAAAACTCAATCAAACAACTTCAGGGGTTTTGGGGTTTTGAATGTGATCTTATTATTGATATTATTATTATTATATCAATGTCAAAAAAATTAATGACTAAACAAAAAATCAGACGGTATACTTTGAAACCAAAACTATAAAGAACTATTAATATGAACAAAGAAAATCCCATGTATAATGCTATTAAGAGAATCGAAACTTACATAATGTGAATTCAATACATAAACAATGAACCAGCCCAATTTTAAGGGAACTATGAAGCCTAAGCAGCCAACCAAATAAAAGACAAAAAAAATTTCTTGATCTATGATCAGTACAGTTTATCAAGGTTATTTATCCCAAGTATTTGGAACTGCTATGGAAACTCAAAAGCTTTGTCAATCTGCAAATTCATAAATCAATACTGAGTCTTACAAGTAAAATTTATGTGTACTAATAACGACTGGCTCGCTTCGTGCATTCAAAAACTAATGAGCAAACAGTTAAATGTTGATGTCTTGTTATTATTTGAAGATAAGATCCAAATGGCTTAAGAAGAGTTCTTTATCCAAACTGGCCACATGGAACAGATGAGACTTAAAATGAGTTTCGTAGATAAATAAAAAACAGCTTACCTAAACTCAGATATAGATGATGAGTAGGAAACTAGTTACAAAAAGTCGTAACTATAGTTTAAGTAAAAATGATGTAGTAACACTGGGATGATACAGTTTTATATCAAATCAGACTCTTCTTCGAGAAAATCGATAATGTCAAAAAAAATTATCAAGCCAAGAATAGCTAAATTTAATAAGCAATTTATAAATATAGCACAAAAAGCTCGATGGACACAATTCTAATAAAAATGACAAAATGACAAAAAATTTGATTAAGAAATCATTTACAAAATAATTGACCGAAGATCACCAAAAAGTTACTATAAGTATATCAAATCTGCCTGGAAGACAAGAATGTTAATTTAGAAGAAACAAAATCAAATAGACAAAGACTAATCTCGAGAGATAAATACTGAAACTTTGATTAATTTTATTGCGATTACAAGAATTGCTATGAATAAGTTTATAGCACTCATTAAGAATCAGACTTTTTTGAAGTTTGAATAATTATTATATTTATAAACGACAAAAACTATTTATGAATGTACTGTTAAGAGTGTGGAGATCAAGCTCATTAGCAATTTAATATACCTTTACTAAACTTTTCTTAATAAAATTCCGCATTTTTAATTCATTGTCTAAATGTTGATTTACTTGCTCTCTTTATGGGAAAAAGATTTTTAATATTTCAATATTTTATTAGTGGAATTTTACTTTAAATTAATTTAAATTGAGTAATAGTTCCTGATTTTAACTTATTTTATTAAATGTCTATAATTTAATACTACAATAATAAATCAAGTTCTATATATTATGGTTAATTTTAGTTACTCCTCAATTTTGGTGAATACTGCCTGCTATAAAAGAATTAACGACTATTCATACAATGCGGAAGATGAAAGAAAAACAGCAACTATCATGGATCCTCTTAGTGACGCTAAAGATAGAAGAGACAGACGAAATATAGAGCCATCTTAAATATTATAACTGTAATAATGCAATAAAGGTACATACAATAATTATGATGAATTTGTACTCAAACTCTTTGTTAAAGAAATATTATGTGAATAATGTTAAAGAGATGCATTTCAGTGATAGAAGGAGCATCATAAAGCAATAGATAATCATAGTTTGATAGCATAAATTGTAACTAAATGATGGGGACGACAAAGATAGCATCATTGCCTTATAAAACAGTAATATAATATAAGAAATATGGTTTTAAATACTTAATATATCAAATAGAATGTTTATCAATAAGGCTCTGATGGAACTAGAGCATTCATTAAAAATGTAAGTTATAAAAGATATATCTATTGATATTTCATTATAATGGCGCTTCTTACTAAGACTACAGATGTCTCTCGACAGTAGCTTTACATGTTGGCAAAGAGAAGAGACTTTGAAGACTTTAAGATTAATCTAGATTAAGCAAAAGATTTGTAAGATGTTTAAACATTGCAATTTATTATTAATAATGTTAATCTGATTTCTACAATCATTTATTTTTCATAATATAAATATCAAACACCCTAATCACGAATAATCAAATTATAAAGTACGCTCTCATTTATTATTGTTAAATACTATTTAAATTTATTTTAATCATTAAAACTTAAGTAAGTATTAATATTTTAATCAAATCTTTAGTAAATATAACTGCCATTAATTAACTTCTTCTATTTACCAAATTTGAATTATAGTACTTACCGATAAATGTCTTAGTGAGTGCACCTTTTCTGTTCTCTATTAAACTTGAAATATAATTACATAAAAGGTAGATAAGATGATTGAATTGCCCCTTAACAGTATGTTTTTTCTGGTAAAATTAAGTGGATTTATTATTGGTTGTTTCACTATTTCTTTTACTTAAATTAATTTATTAGTATGTTTAATATCAAAATTCTAGTTGACAGAGTTGCCAGGTTCATCGTTGTATATTTCTGGTCATATAAAATCTATATAAAGAGTATAAATATATCTTATTATAATAGAGAATGAAATAGTTGATAGCGCGATTTTCTCTTCATGGGTACAAATAAAAACATCTTAGAATGATGAAAAATAGGACTAGTTAATTATCTATATATATGTAAAAATCTTTTAAATCAATAGAATAAAAATCAATGTTTTTATCAGTATGCAAGATATGAGCAAGCGGATTCAGCATGTCAGTGTCATCTGAGATCCTTATAGCAATAAGTAGTATCTTGAAGTTAAAAGCCATCAGTAGACAAATAGACTTCGTAAAAATCATTTCAAATATAAAGATTTAGACTCAAAGCCAGAAATGTCTCAAAATCCATTATCGTAAGACATGAATATCATGTGAATTGCTACTGGAGTTTATGTTTGTTTTGATATTTAGAAAGAGATCAAGTGCGATAAGCTTCAGTGTCAAATTCTCCAATCAACCAAGAAAACAAAATAACATATGCTTATTTAATTAACTAATAACGCAAAACTTGAGATATTCATAATCTATCGTAATATATAATAAAAATATCGAGCAGATTAATATGTGATTATTTTGTTTAAAAATTAAGAAAACAAAGTGAAGGTGAGAGGAATGTTGAAATAACCAGAATGATTAGCGCTTTTAGAGAGAATTTGATACCAATTATTGAATCTCTGAAAACATTTGTGTTGATACATACTCCTCTATAAATAAAATTCTTCAGAGACAAATACATTTAGTTGTTCATGAAATGATGCTTCTGCAAAGCTGTTGGAGCTAATTCCTAATTATAGTACTGAGATTAAATTATAAAAAATGATATGCGTGAGTCAATAGTAAAACGGATGCTTGAAAAACAAATATCATTAGAATGAATTAATAAAAGAATAAATTTTGATTAAAATAGGAATTTTAAAAAAAATAATATAATTTAAAACTTATAACCAAGCTATTTATTCATTTTAGTTTGTATTTTCTTTATTTAATACATCGGATATTCAAGTTTATTGATAGTTTATCTTTTATTTTAAGTCTAACAAATCTTATTTAATAATTATTAACTTAATAAGAAGTTATCCAAGGTGAATTAATTTACCACCTTCTACTAATAGTAGCATTCGTGTATAAAACATTTCTCTATAAAAATTGCAATACCTACTAATTCAAGTTCTTTAGGTTAGTGCAGTGAATTTCTTACTATTAACAAGAGACAGGCATTAATCTTCAACACTTAATTCGACAAAAATGCCTTTTAATAATGGATTTAACTACAGATATTATCTTCATTTCATGGAACTTGTTTAAAAGGTAATTAGAGGGTGTGTGTGCCTCCACCTAGCATAATAGTAAAGTATTAATTCTTGTTGTACCTATTATGCTCCAGGTGCAGCTAAAAATTTAAATTTCGCTGATAATTTTAGTTTTCAAAAAAATGCTTTAATGAATTGACTATTAGAAAAGCTTGAAGGAAAAAATATTAAATAATTTAAACTCAGAGTCGAATCACAAAGATTCAAAAAGTGTTGATTTGACTAAGATATTATGCTCATTATTTTAACTGTATAATTCAACATTAATTCTTACTAGCAGAATACTTAAGATCAATGAACAGAAATATAATTGATGCTTTACATTGCAAGAGAGTAAATGGGGACAATTTTTGGTGAAAATGCGAGTGAATCTAGAGCCAAAAGAAAAATAGTGCTCAGGAATACAACAAAGCCTTTGATTGAAAAGAGTCAATAACCAAAGGAAATCTTATCCAAATAATCAAATTCATCAAGGTGGCTCTACTTCTGCTAGGAGAAATTCAAATTTTCTATACAGGAAAGAGTCATAAGTAAAATAATTCAAAAGCTAATAGTAAGCATGCCATTTGAAATTTGTTCGAAAATTCGAGAAATGTGGAAAGTCAAAGTCGGGTCGGGTCATCTAGGGAAAGTGCAATAATATGCTAAAGTAGAAGCAATATACTTCAATAATTCCGCTCCTGTTCCAATTAGTTTGTGTAGACACCTCTTACGCTCTTTATATGATAAAGAAAATTCAAATGGCACTAAACAGTTTGCATTCTGGGCTCTATTTTGCAATGTTTACTTTTGTAAGAATGATTACTTAAACATGCCAGAAAATAATGTAAAGCATCAGCTCACAAATATATAGATTTTTAGAGTGGATAAAATTATAGGCGGAGTAAGAAAATTCTTGCCTTTAGTGTTGATGCTGGTTGTCTTAATTTATGCACACCATTCCTACCAAATTATATAAAAAATAGTACTTGGATAAATTATTAAAGTTGATCCTAGTCATTTGTGTCTAAAGACTGAATATCGCTTATCATATTAACAATAAGGGACTTGATGGCTTTATTGACTGTATTTAAGAAAGTGTACACAAATTTTATAAACAAAAAAGACACATTTACTCTTTATAAAACTATGCTGATGATCACTAATCTAAAGAAAGAGCTCTAATGGAAAAGGAAAGGATGATATGATTTAATGCGAGACGATGATAATAAATAACAAGTCTAGAGAGATTTAAGAAAACATACATTATATAGTCTTTTAAATAGTTGAATAAATGCATTTTATTAAAAGGCAAATGTCTACCACTTTTATTTTAAAAATTAATAATGCATATATACTTTGCATATTTTACATTCATCTTATTTCTTACAATCAAAACCCCAAAACCCCTTAATGAGGTTTATAAGTGCTTTGATTTGTAGGGAATTTGCTAGGGGTTGGGGTTATTAATTAAATGCGAGACAAAAATAGCAAGCTTTTGGGGTCTATTTATGATGAAGAGTATATAGATTTAGTGTTTAAACTGCGATATGGATGTGATATATACAGGGAATAAGTCAAACCAGTACTGAACTATAAGTCTATTGCACTGCTCTTAAAGCGAAGTCCATCAACTGTTCGATCCCACTGTCTTATAGCCGTATAACTAAAGCAATAATAGCTGAATTCTATGCCTAAGAGGAAGTCAAAGTTTCTATAAAAGCATATTGACTATCTTATTAATGATAAAACTTTGAAGTATTGGGCTCACTTCTCTCTCGACTAACGAGCTATTATGTTTCATCGCCAGTTCCCTGAGTTGAAGATCTCTGCATAGACTGTTGCAAACATTTATAAACGAAACGGTATCTCTTACAAAGGTGTAAATCGTATCAAGAGAGTCATTGATTTCACTCTGCCATTTTTACAACAACAACTTAAATTATATTTATAATTAAATGCAGAGGAGCCTAATAGAATAATATTAAGTTTATTCATGCTGACGAGGCTGTGTTTACCTTCAACACTTTCATCTAGAAGTCTTGGTATAAGAGGCGTAGTAATATAGAGGTATATGACTAAAAAGTAAAGGTATAAACAATGGCAATTCTTGGAGGAATTAGCGAGGATGCCGGTTTAGAAACTTATGTTATTCATCCTCGCTCTATTAAGACAGAGCAGTATATTAAGTTCTTAGAGCAGCTGAGAGAGAAGTACCCTGAATAAGGGATTATACTATTCGTTGATAATCTTTCAGTTCATAAGACAAAAGAAACAAGGAAAAGTTATGAACAACTAAGGATAACACCAGTGTTCAACGTGCCTTACAGCCCATAGTTTAATGGAATTGAATTCTACTGGGGTATACTAAAAGGTCATTATAAGAAACTGCTGCTATAGCATCTAATGCATGACCTACCTATCGATACAGTAGACTTTATTAAAAGCTCAGCGAAGAGAGTAGATAATTAGTTGGCTTAAAAGTGTGCGAAAGAAGGGAGAGTGAATGTATATAAATAAGTTTTGTAGTTAAGTTCATGAATATAGATATCACATTTAATATTCTTTAGATGGAACTGGCTTCTCTTTCTTTTCTTCTATTTCTTGCTTCCCTCCTCCTAAGTTTCTTCTCTTGCTGCCAGCTCCTGCATTCTATGTTCATTGACTCTGGAGGCTAAATATTTGAATAAAGTCTCTTGCTAACTTCATACTTTGTCTACGACTTTCGCTCTCTGTGAAGCTTGATCTATTCCTTCATCAAGAAGATGCCAGGACAAATTTTTCTAAAGAGTCAAACTACAAATCTTACTTGAAATAAAAGGGTGCTTCTGCAACTCTGATAGCCAGCTCTCACTTATCTTGATCCCCTGTTTATCCTTATCTTCTGAAGAGATGCTGTACCTTTTCTTATGAGATTCTGAATAATTTCTTTCAAGTAATCACCTTTAATTGTTGCAAGTATGCAAAAAAATAGTTTCTTTCAGGTAGTTTATTTGACAACTGCTTCTTAGTACGCACGTACTGCGAACCTCTGGGTCATTCATAGCATCATCGTAGAAGTTAGTCACTGAGATTTCTGGATAGTTTGGAATCTCTGCAAACTTTACATCTTAAGTTTTCAATGCTTCTTCTCTTCAAAGAGTATCGCCCTTAGAAATGAAATTTTGGTACCTTCCATCGTTGGCAAGAACAAACCAACTACATAATCAAGATGAGTTACTATGAATTCATTACCTTGCTGCACCAGGTAGCGGTGCAAATCCTCCTTGCTTCTAAATCTCTGAATCAATTCTTGTGCTTGCACTCTTTTCATTACATCATTCATTGACTCCATCTTATTTACAGATCTAAGAAATGATATCCAAATTTAAGTTTATTGATTTCAATTATATACCTCTGTAAAACTTACTATTAAATATGAGCATCCTATAGGAGGTCAACCTCTTAAAAGGATATGGAGAAGGTTTTGAAAACTGGTTTCAAACTTGAGAGATTGATATCAATTTCTACTGTTATAGTTCCATATTTTTAAATTTAAATTGGTACGTACTAAATTAGGAGCAGCTCCTAAAATGCTAGTACTTAATTAGGAGCATTAATTAAAGCTAGTACTTAATTAGGAGCACCCTAATTTTAATAACAAAATCACAAAATACCTCCTAAAGCAGTACGTACTTAATTAGGTGCACCTCCTAAATCGGCACGTACTATAATCAACTTATTATTGAAAGTAAAAATGGTTACTTCCTCACCCATATTTAGAGCTGGATCGTCTCTTAACACTCATAATTCATCTCTAATACTCTAAGAACTTCCCTTAAAACTTGTAGGCTTGGAAAGCTCTCATATAAGCTCTTAGTTATAGAGGCAGTTTTATAATTTTAAATTCAAATTTAAATATGAGCGCTAACATTTTAAAAAAAACAACAACACTTCCATCAAACCAAATGAGACTTACCTTTGGCGTCAATAAAAAGTGTGATAGCTGTGAGATAAACTCTCATAAGGAACTACCAGAGCTATCACTTGAGGTCTCTGTTATTAAAATAGAAATTAATAATAGAAAATAAATGGCAAACAAGTGTGTGGGAGACAGAGAAGAAGAGAAAGGTATGAATGAAATTCCTATACAAACTGAAGAAGTAGAAGTATACTTCTGTGAAAAGTGTGAGAGAGACTTCGCTCATAAATCTAGTTGGTATAGGCATATGAAAGAGCATAGAGAAGCCAAGCCAACAGTATACTTAAAGCACGATAAAATCGACGGAAAGTATGATTGCTTCGAGTGCCATAAGCAGTATGCTCATACTAGAATTTAGGAAGCATCTTTTAAAAGCTCACAAGAAAGATTTAGAGATTGAAAAGCATGAAGATGAATTGAAGCTACTTAACAAAAGAAAACAAGAGAATCTTCGAAAATGGTAGAGCTCGAACAAGCTAGTGAATCAGAATATGTGAGGAAATCACGCAACCTACAAGCATCTGAAATCACAAAGATTATGATTAAAATTCAATATAAAAAGATTCCAGTTCTTGCCTAAGTTGACCTAGACACTTCACTTTAAAGCTACCTTATATTAGAAGACTCCTTTGATAAGAAAGTTATCAATGATCATCAATACGCATACAAGGTGTATCACTTCAACTATCTCTCAAGTGATGATAAATACTAGATGGAGTTCAAAATGAGTATCAAGTACTCACTCAAGCAAAGCTTAAAGAGTGCAGTTACTTAATCAAGCTAGATGCTATTCTCCTTGCCAAGGATCATGTTGCTTTCAGACTGCCACTCTATGAAATGACCCTCAGAGATTTTATTACTGATCAAAGGAATCATAAGTAGCTTGCTTTGATAGCAACTTAAACCTTACAAGGTATAAAAGAGCTACATAAGTTAGGTTTTGTTCATAGAGATTTGAAACCTGAGAATATTATGATAAACTTCTCACCTGTAAGAGTGACAATTATTGACTTCAACTGAGCATTAAGGGTAGAAGTATCAAGGCTAGGAAGTGTTATGGGAACTCCAGGCTATTATCCTGAAAGAGAAGACTGGAGAGATAGAGACTATCAATGAGATGTGTGGGCTTTAGCAGCAATAATAATAGAGTGCGATATGCCTCGGAATGATTACTACTCTACAAGGTGTGAGAAAGATGCTAAGTAAAGAATCAAGTAGTTTATAGACAAAACCAGAGTATCTCAATCAATAAAACATATGGCAGAATCAATAATATTAAAACCAAACTCAAGATCAGACATATCAATAGAGCAGATAGAGTTGTGGTTAAGTAAGATAAACTACAGACCTCTCCCACATGATCCAAAAGTGCATTTTGAGTGATTAAATTAAATACATTTACTATAAATTTCACATTAAAACCTATTAATAACCCCAACACCTAACAAATTCCCTACAAATCAAAGCACTTATAAACCTCATTAAAGGGTTTTGGGGTTTTGAATATTATAACTTAATCGAAGTGTAATTCTGTAACTTACTCTATAAGCAGCTAAGAAATCAATTTCTTGTTTCTAGAGCATATTATCTATTAAGACATCCATATTTTCTATTTCATTCGAAATAGAATCATAGACTCTCTGAACTTTCTCAACACCACTCAGTTCTTGATACTCTATCGATAAGAACTTATCCTTTTTGTTCTTATTCTTAGATGCGTTTTCTCTTTTAATCTCAAAGTTTTAAACATAAATTAATAATTAATTAAAAATATATGTTAATAAAATTTACTGATAAAAATTGGTATTACTTATAAATGTTCAAGTTTTGAATCTTCTCATACTCTGCTTCTGAAAAATCCTATGATTACAGAGTTTAAGATGAAAATTTAGCAATGACTATAAGACTCGAGGGATTATTTTAAGCGGAAGAGACCCCTGTTATAAATGCTTAATTTATTTCTGGTTTAATCTCTACCTCGAAATTGCTGGGGTTTATCATTATTATGAAGTCAAAGAAAATACAATAAATGAAAGCTGTTTAATTATTCTTCCTATTTAAATTAATTAATTATTAGTTCATCAATATTAATATTTTCTAACATAAAAAATTGAAGCATAAAGCAATCAATGAATAAAATAAGAACAAATAATTTTGGTCCCGTATTTTTGTAAAACAATATTGAAAATCTTTTTCCTATAACAGCTTAATAGATGATTATTTACTTCTCTTAAAAAAATTAGTTGTAGTTATACTAGATGTTTAAAATAAATTAATATTTTTTTACAAATCAAAATCTTGATTTATTAGTTTAAAAATCTATAAGAAGCAGTCTCCATCCTAATTATGATTAATTAAGTTTTATAAATTTATATTCAATTTCATTCACAATGAAATGTAAAGTTAACAAGCAAATCATAAAATCAGATTTTCCAATCTCTTAAAATAAAACTTTACAGAGTAAAATTAATAATTTCTAAAATTCTCAATAAAATTAATAATCTACTCTGATATTTAAATCAGCAAGGTGCATACAAACCATTTTCGAGTATTTGAAATACGATTTTATAGTAATAATTCAGAGTATAAATCGCAGGTTTTTCAACAGATTTCTCTCATTAATATTCCTCAACAAACAATGCTAAATCCACTATCATATTAATGTGAATTAAATAAGTATATTTATTATAAACTATGATTAGAAGATTAATATAAACATTGCAGAAATTTATGGCAAGAAGAATAGATTTATTGTATCAGTCCAAACTAAGGATTATCAGTAAAAGGAGAAGTATTGTATGAATTTTATTATTCTACTTTTGATCAAATTAGAATAAATTAGTTTCTAAAAATTCTAAATAAAGTCATTCCCTTTCAGAAGCATTATATATATTGATAACTCTTTTATTAACTTTACATATTAGTAATAGCTGAAACGATTTTTCTTGTCATGTAATCTTGAACATTCAACACTTACTTATCAAATTAAAAACAATAAACTTTTCCTAAACTATCTATGTTATCTATCACTCAATAATTTTTTAATTTATATAAGCAAGATAGAATCTTATACTTGCTTTGTTTTACTTGGAAACTTAAAGTAGATTCAAGCATTTGCCACTGTTAAAATCTATAACCAGCTCTATCCGACAGATTTTAAGTATATGATCTTATTACAAACTTTTTATATTACATTACTTACAATTTATTTATAAAAGCTAAAAAAAAGACAATTGAATGTACCTTAAAGTCACCAAGAATGTATATGACGATGACATGCTTTTCGAATTATATTTTGGTAATTGGAGGAATGAATAGTTGGACGCTCTTGGATACTGTGGAGGCTTTTGATATCAGAAGATAAGGCTTTTTAAATCAATTTTCAAAGCTAATGTTCCCTGTTACTTAATCGCTAGCTACACCAATTTTATATATCTCCTATAATCATACTTTGAATTAAGAATCTCAAGCTTCAATTTAAATTTTAAATTGGGAGAGACAAACTGTATATACTGGGTGCATGCACCTAAGGCAAATTTATTTCATATGATTTCGTGTAGATTTTACACTTATAAAATAGAGATATTATGAACAAAAAATGGACAGCTATTATAACACCATATAATTGCATCTCCTATTCTTATTTAATATTTATTATTTTATTGTAAAGTATAAAACCCATTTGATTGGTCTTTCTCCAGTTGTCATTAATAAAATAATATAAATTTTAATAAAATCTTATAAATCTATCCTTAAAATAATTGATTACTCATATAAACTAAATGCTATAGTGTTAAAATGTGCAGCTGGCAAATTTATGTACGATTATGACAATTAAACTGTAGAAAAATACTAAATAAAAAATACTTGACACTTGTAATTTTATCATAAATACGTCTGATATTAAAATAAATAAGTTTGTTATTTCTTATATTTGTAAATGTTAAAGTTAAATATTGATTTGCACTTCCATTTCATTTCAATTCATATATTTGGATATGTACTAATTTCATCATTAAATATATTCTAAGATATTTAAATATTGCTTAAATATTATATCATTTAGATTAAAGAATTCTAATTATTTTCACTATTAAATTGGATTTACAACTCAACTAAAATGATTTCAATAATTATTCTACTATTTTAATGCTGCTTTCGTTGTTAAAAATTATTTATCTTATAATTTTAAATAGCAGAATATTTCCACACTCATAAATAAATTGAAAGTTATATTTCTCATTTATATAAAATTTTTAATTAATAATTGACACCCATCAGAAAATACTGTTTTTGTTTTTTAATTCATTAAACTAATGTAAATTCATAAATTTATGAATTATCATAATAAAACAGCATCTAATTTATTATACTTAGAAATTAATTTACAACTATTAATTAAATAAATGGAAAAACTAAAGAAATAAACTTAAAACCCTATATTCTAAAATATAAAAAACAATTCGTAAACTTAGTAATTAGAGATGTAAATCTAGCAATATAACGACGACTACACAAGCATAAATGATACATAGAAACCAATACCAGAGAATTTTCAGGAATCGAGGCAAAATTAAAGTTCAAATTCTAATTGAGGGCAGTTGTTTAATAAATCTCTAACAGCCAATTATAAAATTACCCCATCTGCTCTCAAGAAACATTAAATGATCAAGGATAGAGTCAATTATATATAAATTGATAATTTTTTAAAATACTAATGGATTTAAGTGTTTTATAAAAAAATAGGGAATATTTTATTGCTTAAAATATCACTTGAACAAATCATCAGACTACAATTAGAGAAGTGACCACCATAATTCACTTATTAGGGGTATAAATACAGACTTTGGAAATATATATTTAGACGAGAGCATGCTTGACTACAAAGATGAATCTCAAATATCTCCTGCCCAAAGTTTTAGAAAGAAATGCAGAAATGAACATTAATTGCAATATTCACTCAAGCTTGAATGAAAGTCCAGAACTTCAATAAAAAATTAACAATAATTAAAATGCTACAAATCTGCTGAATCTATATACTAAAGTCATTGGCAGAAATGCAGATATTATTATTCGCACTAAAAGTAATACTTAACAACTGTTGCAATAGCATGACTAAGAAAATAATTAAAACATTGATGAAGAATTTTAAAAATCAGTAGACTATATGCCTCCTTTGAGATAGGTTGTTATGGTTGTTATGACCGCTTATTAAAATAACAGATATGATGGATAAATGAATTCACAGTAACAAACAAATTAAAGACGTTAAGCTCATAGCAAACTCGAGTAATCATAAGGTACAGTTTTGACGAAAAAATTTGAAAATTAATCAGCTATAAATGCAGGAGAGACTACGAATGCAGAGAGTTATTTTGAATCTAGTCATCATTTCGTAATGAGCAAATCTGTTGACAAAACGAGCAGCTTTGCTAACACTAAAAAACAACAGTAGAATTTAATTAAAAAGTATAAATAAAGCGGGAAAGAAATTTCACATCCAAATAATTCTTAGTAAGATGAGGGGTCAATAACAAAGCCAAATCAAGTCATTCAATAAAAAACTCATTATTATATATTAGGTTTAATTGTACATAATTATTGATTTAAAAGAAGCAGCATCTCAGCTAAGCAACATTGAATAAAATAATGGGTAAATAACCTAGATCAACAAGCCGATCTTTCTTCACTAGACGATCTAAGACTATATAATAAATGATAGAATTAAACAGCAATAGTACATTTTAAAATTAAAAAACCTAATAATATGATCAAGTAAATTTAAAATACAGAAAGTATAGTACAAATCTCGACTAACTAGAAAACAATATTGAGTAAGACAAATAACAAGTATTACACAATTAAACTTTTGACCCACATACATTTAAACAGCTTAATCATAATGATGGAGTGCTAACTAATAGTTTATTTAAGAATCATCTACAATCAGCAACTTAATTCTCAACTTTTAAGGATGCTCTAAATAACCAACTTGTATCACAGAGTTTACTCCAGTAATCATTTTAATCAGCTCAGGGTAATTAAAATAACGAAAGAATATAGTAGCAATTACTGAATTAAAAGTTTATGAAGAAATAAATCGAGTTAGTAAGACAAAGATTAGATTCAAAGGAATTTGAGTTTTAAAACAAATATGGGCTAAATTAAGAGTCTGAGAAAGTTTTTAATTACGATAAGAAAGAGATGCATAAAGAAATGATTCAGAGATCTATTTTAAATACGTTTACATTTTTTATATGAAGAAGCTTTAAAAGAATTCTTTTAAAAATACAAAAAAAATTTTCATAGTAATTACAAATAATTGATAGATGTTTCCAAGGGCTAAAATAATCTTACCTTAAACTTCAAAATCATTATGAAATTGAATCTCATCAATAAACCCTAGAAATAAAAAAGTATTAATAATTAATAGAGTAATTGAAAAAGCAAAACATTATAATCTAGCATTAATTAGACTCAGAACAAGAGTACCTCAAAAATAAGTTTGAGAAGACTAAGTAAGAAGGTTTAAGCTAGATGGTAACAGAGTAGGAATGAATGAAATCATTAGAAGACCAGCTTAATGAATCCAATTTTTTGAGTAATAGATTTTTAAAAAGATAGAGCACTACGAATGTTAACGGTGGCAATAGTAATAGAGCAGCTAATTTCAATTAAGATATATAGGAACTGGTGAACTTTGAGGAGGGTAAATAATTTTTAAATGATTACTCTGGTGTAATAATACAGTTGAAAGATCTCTATGGCAGGATGCGAGGAAATGTTTTTTATGATAAGTAGGGAGATTTCAACCTGGATATTAAGAGTGAGTTAGTCGTTGGGAAAATCGAAAATGAAATGCAAGAAAAATTTAAAACTGCTTAAAGCGCTACCGCCATGAAAGTACTAAAACGATTTTATAAAAAGATTGAGTACAAAGATCAAGCCACTAGTATTGATTTAAAATTATATTAATTGATGAAGACCCAGTAGAGGTTGAGAGACAAAGATTAGAAAGAATAATAGACCATATGAGAAGTGACAAAGACAATGACTTGAAAAAGATCTAGCAGCTTCAGATAAATATAGAACAAATGCAAAAATCTCACAATACAGTTCAAGTTTAATATAGAGAGACTAGATCGATGCTTTCATAGAAAACCGATGAATGCGAGAAGAAAGAAGGAGAAATCAAAGATTTAAGAGGTCAATTTAAATACTAGAATGATTAGATATCTAAGTTTTAAGACTAGGTTAAAGAGCTTATGTTCAAGTGCGATGATTTTGAATAAAGGCTTGATATGTACAAAGAAAGTATGGTTTATTTGGAAAATAAACATAAAATGCGTAAGAGTAAAATTGATCTTATAAAAAAGACTTAAAAGACGCATAATGACTAAGTAAATAATATGGAATCTTAGTTAGCTGAACTATAAATTTAAATTAAGTAATTTGAAAAGTAAGCTGATCCAGAACGGAAAATAATCAAATTAGTAAAAAAAACAATTTTTGACACAGCAGGAAATTAAATAGGTGAAGGACTAGTTGAACAAGTTATAACTATGAGAACTGATGATTAATTCGGATGCTTGCAAAGTATGTAAAACTCAAACATACAAAGATCAGAGATAGGAGATGAAGATGAAATTAACGAAGAGGATGAGTTTGAAGATGACGATAACTCGAATTTCAGCTTGGATTCAGAAGAAATGGCTTAATTAGAAGTTTTACTAAAAGAAAAAGGTTTTGACTAATAGGCTAATGATGAACATGCAGAGGAGCATAAGAGACGTATGAGTTAATGGTTCTAAAGAATGAACAATGGTTAAATTTTAGAGGATTAAGATGAGTAAGATAAAGTGAAATAAGCCTTGGCTTAATAATTCAAAAATCAATAAAATTGAGCAGGAAAGTCAAGATTTAGGAAATTAAAGAGCAGAGGAAGTCTACAAATAATTAGAAATTAAAGAATAAAGAAAATATATCTAGAAGGGATGAAGGCTATTATTTAACTTAGAATATTAAATTTAAGACCAAGAAGACGAAGAAGAAAATAAAAGCTAGCATTTAAGTGTATCATCAAAGCAAGACCTAAAGAGAAGATCTTCACCAAAACCATAATCAAGAGCAAGCAAGAAATCCTCATTAAAAATAGACAAGTCAAAATTGATATTGATCCTTCACAATCTAATTCTCCTGCTAAACAACAAAAATCTTCAGTTAAAGTAGACACCAAAGAAAATTTAAATAAGAATTAAGTTTCTAGTAAGTAAGTCTCTAAGTAATCAATATCCTAAAAGACCCCTTTAATTAAAAGTACATCTAATAACCTGAAAGAAAATATTGATAACACTTTGCATATTGATAACTCTGATGATACTAAGAACGAATAAGTTTGATTTTAATTTTTTAATCTTTCAAAATTCTTTTAGTTCGATCCAAGAACTTAATAAATTAACCCTCTGTATCTAATCTACAAGATCTATGCCCAAATGAATAAACTGAGCCATTACATGAATATTTGTCAACTTCTAATAACCAAAATTAAATATAAAAATAAGTGTCAAGAAACACAATTTTGCATAAAAAGAAAGATAGCACGTTTAATGACAGTTAATTGAATATTAATGGGTCGATGAATGGTGGGAATAGCATTATGTAGTAATATGAGAGCCCTCAAGAGCCAAGGGTTTAAATTATGCATAGATCTAAGGATGATCTCTCTAATGATTATGAAATGCAAACAAAACTAAAGTATAAAAACCATTTTAGAATAGAGTTAAGTATATAAATTTTAGCTTTCTGTCATCATTAACTTTTATAAAATTAAATTCATGCTAACATCGAACAATGAGAGAGTACTCTAAGCAAATGGAGATTTACTAACATAATAGCTATCTGTTATGCACGACAAATCGGATTCAACTCTAATGAATAAATCTAAAAAATCACTTTGATAGTAGAGCAGTAATTCACCATCAACGATGCAAAGACATATCAACACTTCTATTGAGAGAAAGCTAGCTAACCAATTAAAGAAAGAGGTTACTATGTAATTTAGTGGGTTGAAAAATAGAAGTAAAATTTATTTAATTACTATCAATCAAGTTTTCATGTTCCAAATTTTAACTTTGAAATAATTTTTTTTTGCAAAAGTGACTAATCAGTATCCTAAGAGATGAGTTGTTTAATATGCAAAGGATAGTGAATGGTGATAGATCTTAATTACTTTATCAATCAAGACTTCCTCCATAACATACATCAGCTTAATATCTCAAATTCTTACTTTATATAATTGTCAGCTTATCTCGTTTACAACTCAAAGCACATTCAAACCGATCTAGCTAGAGATGTAGTAAAGATACCAAATGCCCAGGGTTTGAGCGGTGAGACCATCTAAACTTAGACAGAGGATTTCATGTTCCCTGTGGATGAAGAACTAAAACAGAAAGTTATGAATTTGATTGGTGGGAGACTGTCATAGTATGGAGACACTTACGACAAAGGCAGTTCATTCTTCACAAAAGTCAATTAAATAATGGACGAAATAGAAGACAGATTCTTCATAGATATTGATTAAAGCTCTATGAGTAAAAAAATAATATTATCAGTTGAGAGCTGCTAATTACATTAAATTTGATTATTCTTTGAAAATTAGTCAAAGTAACTCATATATTTTCATTTAAAAAACTGCTGAATGGACTCTAAGATTCAAGATATAAGCAATTTAAGCCAGAACTAAAAACATTGAAAAATTAAAATAACCAATGATTATGCACTTATAGGATACTCTATAGCATATTATATTTTTAAACACAATCATATATTCATATTAATTTCTTTATTATACTAAAAAGCAATTAATTTTATTTCTCTAATTAATTTAAATTGTATAGAGTAGCGTTGAGAATCGATATTGTTGTATTGATTGTTCTATAGGTTTTTCTTCATATGAGCTAACTCCTAATCAGTCAAACAGGCCTTCCAAAATAATTGAAATATCTAAAATTATTCAAAATATTAAACTTCTTTACCTGTCAATATGCCTTCAACTAAACTTAAGTTTTGAACATATTTAAAGTTAGTCTCGCATAGACCAAAGCTGTTATTCAATATCTAAATTAAATTATTCTCAAATTCACCACATTTTTATAAGGTAGAGTTTCTTTCACTTAATTTTATGAAATATATAATGATCGTAATTTTTCAAAATTAAATGAGAACTAATCAATTTTAAAGCTAACTAGCCTTGAAGAAATATACTTGGAATTGATGATAAATACTTTCAATGTTTAATTTCAGATCACAAGATCATCATAATTGCATACAGAGCGACCATTTCAGACATACCCATGCTCATCATTATTCATCAATTTATATTTAAGAGATAGAGATCCATTTAAATAAAGTACATTTAAAATTTAAATGTTTAAATTGCGAGACTATTTTGAGCTTGAAATTCAATGATTTGAGGACCAGTAGCGTCTGTGTTGACAATCATCACTGGCCAGTCTTGGCTGCTACCAGCTTCAACTGTGAATTCTTCATCTAATTGCATAATTCTCCATACTCCATTGTCTCTCACGTAGGCATTAATAAAAAATACATAATATATTATTTATTTGATTTTGGAATATTTTTAGTTAATTTCCTTTATTTACATAGAATAATGAATTAATCAAACTTGATGTTCTAGCATACACTCTATAAACGCTCTTTCCATTATGGCTCCCATCAGTCTTAAGCCCTACTAAGCAAGCTTGCTCAGTCCCGATTTTACTCTAGAATTTTTCTGCTTTAGCAGTCTTGCTAATTGTGAACCCATTGCAATTGGCGTCTTTTGGGACGGTTAATGGATATGTCATATCATCGAAAGAGATTTCATCTTTCATTCCAAAACGAACAGTATTGCATTTCTAGGATGTTGTTACGTAGAATTTCTGTTATACCAGACAACTGTATGGCTTTTTTGCCAAAGTTGTATCTTCAATTACGTAGCGTTGAGTATCTTATATTTTAAGAAGATTGAAATTCTTTAAAAAAGCCTTCCTAACTTGACTTTCCACTTTGCGTGTATTTATTTTTAGATTAGAATTCAGAAATTTTCAACTAAAGCACATTTTTTGTAGGCACCTTGAGTCTCTTGGGATTATATTTGTAACCAAGGCTGTTTGAATTCTTGGGGCAGTAGTTACAGAAGCAATATTGTAAGTTTCAAGTGTAATGTATCCCTTCAGCTTGAGTTTTGATTCCAACATTCTTTATGAAACAGCGATGCTGCTACTAGTATGATTTGTGTAGTCTTCCTAATCTCCACCCATCATTCTTTCATCAAGTTGACTTTATTTGATAAATTCAGATTTAACTTTCATTTTTATGATGATATAATAAAAATAGAATGTTGACAATCAAAATAGTAGAGTTTTCTTGGGCAT
>ARYC01002516.1:0-45117 GCA_000711775.1 Oxytricha trifallax
TGCATCAGATGGTAGAGCAGCAATTTCTTATAATGATCTTTCAATAACCCCCCAATATAATTCAATTCAATTGAACTAAGGGCTGTAAGGAACATTAAATACAGGTGTTATGTTTAGCCTTTCATATTCCTTCCTTGAGTCTTTAGTTTTATGAACTGACAAGTTATCAACGAATAGAATAAGCTCTTAGTCAGCGTACTTATCTCTGAGTTATTGCAAGAACTTAATATATTAATCAGTCTTTATAGAACGAGGGGGAATAACATAAGTCTCGAGGCCACTATCTTCACTTATTCCACCAAGAATAGCATGAGTTTACACCTTAACCTTTTGTCATAAACTTCTATATTACTATACCTCTTGTACCAAGACCTTGATATAAACGTATTGAATGTAAATACTGCCTCATCAGCGTGTATGAACTTTATATTATGCTCTTAAGACCTCTGCATTTAATCGAATATATAATTTAAATTAGTCTTATAAAATGGAACATTAAAGTCAATCACTCTATTAATGCGATTGACAGTCTTGTAAGAAATTCCGTTCTTTTTAAATATGTTAGCTATCAATTAAGCAGATATGTGAAGCTCAGGAAATTGGCGATGAAACATCACAGCCCTCTAAGTCAAAGAGAAATGAGCCCAGTAATTAAGAGTCTTATCATTTATAAGATAATCGATATGATGCTGCTAAAATTTTAGAAGGCTTATAGGCTTAGAATTAAGCTGCTATCTCTTTAAATTCAATGCTAATAGACAGTGAGACCTCACAGTTGCTGGAGATTTATGGAGTAGCCTTGCTATAGACGTATAATTAAGAACAGGCTTGAGTTGTTCACTATATTCATCACATTCATATCGCAACTTAAACAGTAAATCTATATACTCTCTGTCATAAACAGACCCCAAACCTCGCATATACTCACTTAAAATACTAATATTTAAACATTAAACCCCTACATAAACCCTAATAAAAACCTAATATAATATGTACTAATAATCTATTTTTATCAATAAAAATTCAATCAAACTTCTGAAACGGTTTTGGGGTTTTGAATGAAGAAAATCAAGATACTTTGACTAGAGTTTAAAGGAACTTAAAGTTCTGAGTTGCTTCTAATAATAACATAACAACTAAATCATCTCAAAAATAATTGTAAAAATAAAATTGCTTTTTATTTATGCAGTTATTTTTGGGTTGCCAAATTATTTTAAAATTTTTTATAAAAATTCAGTATATTCCTTAAAATAAGTTTTCTTATAAAATAAATTTAAAGGTAATTTATTATATTATACTTTTAAAAATTAATTAAATAGAAAAAGAGAGGGAGTTAGCAGCGGCAACAAGATGGAAGATAAGCCACAAGGAAATAAAACTAGGAGAAAACTACCAACGAACATGAAAAGTGAAGAAAACTCAGATCAAAAATCGCAGAAATTAATCCGGGACTACTTTGAATATTCAAAACAAACATAAGCGAGGCAAATACAAAAAGACCTAAATGCTCAAGTGATTAACTATAATAGCTACAAAAATTTGAACAAGTTTTCTATTACATTAGAAAACAATCGACAGATTCATTTTATTCAACCACTAAGAGAAGCTGAGGGATGGGTCAAGAGAAACGAAAGATTTGCAGAGAACTAGCGCAGCAGGAGAAGAAAAGATGTGATAAGCAAGAAGAGACAAATAGCTACACAGTTTACTGAAATAAAAATTTGCTTACAAAATGTGAGAGGATGGAACTCCAAACTGAAGTAAGACCAAATGATGAGAGAAATAGAAAACAGAAGGCCGGACTTTATAGCACTCGTAGAAACGAGGTTGTAAAGAATTTCTGGAGCAAAAACCATAACACAACTCAGACACAACTCGCAAGAAATGGAGGCATACTTACACTTAACAGCGGAAAGTATGAAATAAAAACAGTTAAACTTTGAGACAATACCTAGCATGGAATATTTTGAATGTAGAAGGGTATCCCCTTCACATTATCATGGTCTATATACCACCATATTAAAATGAAGAAGTTAAGGAACTTCAAAATAGAATAATCTTCATGAATAGATCAATAAAACAAAAATGTGACAAACAAAGGTTAATAGTAATGGGAGACTTTAACTTCCACATAAAAGAATTAGGTAAAAGACTTAGGAAAGAAGGACTGAAAGAATCAATACCAGAAGGAATGGAAACTCATACAAGAGGCAATCAATTAGACCAAATCTTCTCAAATGTAGAAACAATTGAGTGGGAATTAAATTAACTTAACCAAACAGACCACAAACTACTGTAAGTTAGGCTCAAATTAGTATTTCAAGAGGACGACCTTAAAATGACAGATAAAGAGAAAACGATTAGAATTTCAGATGTTAGAAAATAATGCTGGAAGACATTCATTGAAGATGGAAAGGAACTGGAAGCTAAAGACTTAGAATAATCAATAAGGAATTGCTTTGAAGATAAACTAGAAAGACAAAGTAAGACAAAAAATTAGTACTAATAGCCACCAATTTGGGCTGTTAAGAATAACATTTCAAGTAATAACAGCTTATGCCTAGATACTTAGGAGCAGTGGAAGGAAGCAATCAGAGATATGGAACACTGTTTAGGTAGAAACGACCTTAAAGGGTTCTTTTACCTCGTAAAAAGACCAACAAAAAATCAAAAATAAACTTAGCCAATTAAAGGTTTGACGATAAAAGATGAAAGAGCTCAACCAGGTGAATAGACTATGGAGGTAACCTTAGACTACTACAAACAACTTTTCAAAGACGATAGGAATAAGGAAGAGAGGTACTCCGATGAAAAGAAAGGAAATGATGTGATGATCGATGAACAGAATGCACGAGACTTCTGTAACGAAGGATATGTGTTAAAGAGTATAACAGAATGCAATTTTAACAAGGCAATCTGTTAAGATGGATTTGATGGAAAAATGCTAGCAAAAGCTGGAAAAATTAAACAAATTGTAAGTTAGAAGATAGCGGAATGGATGAATAGCGGGTAGCTTCCCAAGTCCTTGAAGGAAGGCAGATTAATCTTATTGGGTAAGAACTAAGGAGAATAATACCCGGAAATAAGCAACACTAGACCAATTGTGGTGAATTCGCATCTCAGCAAAATACTGAAAAAAGTAATAATAAATAAAACTACCAAAATGGATTTAAGGAGAATAAGAGCACTCATCTAAATCTGATTAGACTATTTGAACACATCAAAGAATCAAGACGGAAGACTAAGAGCAGGGAAGCATACCTATTTAAAGACTTGCAAAAAGCTTATGACTCTGTCTGAAAAGACAAACTACTACAAGTCTTATACTCTAGAATTAAGAATGAATAAGACAAAAGAATTATCAGATTGATCGAGGAACTGTACAAAGATAACAAAATAATATATGAAGGAGAAGAGATACAGGCAGAAAAAGGAGTTGCTCAAGGTAGAAGATTATCGCCTATGCTATTCAACATTTACCTATAAGACGCCATATACTCACAGAAGGAGCTAAAATTGTTGATACAATAGAGAAAGCTTCTAGTGTTCGCAGATGACATACTTATCAATGTTAAGAATATAAGAGTGTTTCAAAGAAATTGAAAAAACTCACAATTTAAAGCTAAACCAGAAGAAGACTTTGTTCTTAAGTGACGCAAAAGAATTTCGTGATATCGATGAGATAGATGGAATAAAAAATGTGGAGTAAATCAAATACCTTGGTATGAATATACAACTAGGCACCAAAACGGGATGATATTAAAAAGTAAACTTGTTTTTACTAAAATCTTACAAAATGAAACAACCCAAGAATTTGCGACACAATAATAATTGCTCAAATAAGGTCACTAATGATATATAAATACACACCTCTAGTAGGCATTGGGTATGTTAAGATTGATGAAATTGATAAAATAGAGACGCAATTGAAGAGAATAGCATTCAAAACACCAAGAAACATCTCGAATAGAATTTTGCGTAACATTACATAACTCAAAGAGAGTGGAACTAAGGAGACAATTGAACTGTTAGTTCAGAAAAACATTGGCAAGGTGAAGAATAGCTTAGAAAAATACTTAAAGCCAAAAGTGTTAAAAAACCCAATTTAGGAAAAAAAAGAGGAATTGTAGAAGAGGAAGAAACTATTCATAACAAAGAATGTGATGGACACAATGATGGCAATAAACCAAGGCAGAACCATCTTAAGTTATGGAATGAGCCACTATTGCAACGCCCATAAAACATTCGTGGACCCTACTCACATGAGAAAATGCTTTATGATGAATGAAGTTGGAGATCTAACGAGATTTAACAAGATCCTGAGAAATCACAGACTAGTAGACTTAAACTTTAAAACATAGATAGAGATTATAGCTAACATGGTCTGGCTAGACGAAAGGATCAGAGGACTAGAGACATAAGGATACTTCCAAAAGGTTAAGAAACTTTTCAAAGTAACCTACGTAAAAAAAACAACAGATTAAAACAGAAGAACAGAAGATAGATCAACAATGATTAATCTGAACATCCAAAGATGTGAAGTAATGAACATTGAAGTATATATAGCGAACATGTAAAGAGAATTATAATTAAAAATCAAAATTAATTAAATAAAATAAAGAGAGATTCTGAAAAATCAATTTTAAATTAAAAGATTAACAAGATGGAAGAACAAAAACAAAGATACAGCTAAAAGAGTCAACACAATTACTATGATGGCAAGAGGAGGAACCTCAGAACTACCTACTCATGCAGCGAGAATACGGAATGGAGCTGGAACTGAACCCAACAGGAGGAGCAAGGAAACCCAAATTGGTCCAAACTCCACACACGGACAAGCAGAAGATTTCAGAATCAGACTCTAAGTATGAAGCAAGGGATCAGGGGAAAAGGGAATAAGATGAGTCTAGAGTCAAAGGAAAGGATGGACAGCAGAATTTGAATGAAAAAGAAGATACAGGAGTCCAAGGACAAAAGGAGTGAAAGCATCAAAGGTAAAGAATTACATTTCGCATTATATTGCACTGTTCATTAATTGTGCATTTTATTTTACCTTAAGTTATTATCTATATATCTATTATACTTTTAATTGCAATATATTCATTAATAATAAAAAAAGAATTGTTTTATCGTTAATATTCTAAATTAGATTAACTTTGCTCGAATTTTAGAGAAAAAAATCTGGTTATTTGTAAATTAATTAGTTATACAATGAAAAATCATTTTATACAAAGAAATAAAAACTTGGAATAAAACTAATAGATTATTATGTTAAGATTTATAATACCACGGTTGCAGGAACAGACTCATTTTACTGAAATTCCATATCAAAATACTACCTAGAAAAGTTTTGACGCACACTGCACATAGAATGTGAGAAGACAACAAGTTTTATGTTTACGGTTAAATCATTAATTTACATGTTTATTTAAGTTTTATTTAAAGTTTACTAATATTCATTGATTCTTTCTATCTTCCTAATTATTTCCTTAACTTTTATTCTATCTAAAACCTGTATATTTATAAATAAATTACTTTTATAAAATTGAAAGGCTTTAAACTTTTACATTCTATTATTACAAAAATATTTTTATATTATTTATTGCATTAAAAAACAATTATGTTTTATAGATTTAAGAATAAACAAAGAAGATGTTTATGAGATAAATGTATTAGTGAATATGGCTTTGGTTCATGAACACCAATCCCAAATTAATGAAGCGATTAAATGTCTTTAAGAAGCACTGCAATTAGATCCCTAAAACTATTAAATTCAATAAAAATTGGAGCAGTTAAAAACTTAATTAACTAGTAGAAGCATCAATAAAATAAGTAAAATTTAGAAGATAAATCAATTTCATAACCAAAGCATATTTTAAATGAAATAAAAAAAATATAAATGTTAGTAGTATTAGCAAAATATCCTACCTCATTTATTACTTTTGATAATAAAAATTCGATCAAAATGTTCTAATTACAATAAATAATTAAGGCTATTACAAACTTTTTTGAGTTAAAGTTAATTCTCTTGGCAAACTAAGGTGTTTTACTTAGCAATCAAATTATTCTTTGTATTTTTTTTCATTTAATTAAATTGACAAAAATTACTATGTCAACAATTTATTTATAAGGGAAAGTTGATTATTTTTGCAAATGCGAGGTAATAATACTCTAATATTGAGACATATTAATTTTAACCTACTAATTAAATCGCCTATAAACATCATTAATTCAATAAATTTACTAAGTTGGATTATTTTAATTCAATTTTTTCCAATGATTTTGTATATTCTCATAATAATTTATGTTTAAATTTAAAAGCAATATAAAGTAGAGAGTGCTTCTTAGAATAAGGCAAAGAGTCATTAAATTAATAATGAAGAGAATTTAAAGAAAACTTAACATTAAAAACAGATTGAAGATGACTAATAGTTAATTCCTGAAGATATGAAAGATAATGCTATATTTTAAATTCTAAGAAAAAAAGTATAACATTTATCCTTTTGATTAAGTGTATTTCTTATTGTAATTAATTAATATTTAATTTTTATTTGTACTTTTTAATACAAAATACAACGAATTAATTATTATTTTATAGAATAATATTGGTGATTTTTATATTTTCAAATATGCTATCAACTAGACCACTGGAAATTCTCGACAAGCTCACAGTTTTATCGAAATAGAGGAGATTAAGCGATAACAAGTAAATTAAAGCGAGTAGAGAGTCCACAACAAAAATTGTGTAATTTATCTATAATAAATACTTTTAAATATTAAGAAGTGATTCATTATTCTCAAGTTATATATTGTATATAACATATTTAATAATAACAACAATCACGCTAAGATAATGCAAGAGAAATAAAGCAATTAAAATGCTGGAGATGAAATTACAGTGTAAATGGATTAAACTAGCTACCATATCAATCTTGAGAGATAGTCTTAAATACTTTATAAACTTGAATGAATATAAATGGCTTTATATTTTTTAAAATGTGTTTACTAAAAGCATTAATCATATTATAATTTGTGATAAAAAACCACATAAAATACTAGCTAGAATTAAGATTTAGAGAGATTTTAGACTTAGCAAAGTAAGTTAAGCACAACTAGACATTAAGGTAAAACGAAATAAAAAATAACTTTTTATGATAAAAATAACAAAATTAAGGTGCTATAGCTAGTAAACCTCTTCATGTGGATGCTCGTTAGAGATTCCAACTTTTTTTAAGTTATACTAAATTGACCATTAAAATTCAAAAGAGTATTTTTGTATAAGATCAGTTTATCTAATGATTTCTCATCATTCATTATATTTTCTTCTGAATTTTTAATAAGCAAAACCTTTGATTAAGTTTGATAATTGCTAAGATGAAGAAATTATCTTTTATAGAAAATTTATTATTTTGTATATTGTTCTTCTTCATAGTTTGATTTGATTTTCAATAAGTTTATTTTTTATTTAATACTTAGTGTATTAATCTATGTGTAGTAAAATTAATTTATTTTATAAATTGATACTCTAACAAACTCTAACAATGTCTAACAAAATTTTACAATTAAATGATTAAACGAATGTTCTATTTTAATCAGTAATAAAAGTCACTTATAATAAAATTAATATAAATTCTAACAAACTCTAACAAATAGTAACATATTATTAGAAAAGTCATCTTTAACTAAGCTAACGATTATGAACACTATAGAATAAATAATATATTTTTTAAGTTGTATTAAAAAATAATTTGAGGGACTTTTATAGGGCAAGTCAATATTTCTAAAATTTTTGATAAAAAGTCTATACAATCGTATGTTTATTCATCTTGTAAAATATCAAAATTTATCAGGAAATTATAAGACGGGATTTTATCACCAGCAGGTGGTGATTTTTTCCCGTTTAATTAAATTACAAGAGTTACGTAATGTTTATCAGTTAATCTTATATGACAAATTAAGAGATGAAGTATACTTTATTTTAATTTTGAAAATTAATCTAACAAAGTTTATTGTACGGACAAATTAATTTGCAAATATATTAGTAATATAATCATCTAAAAACTATTATAGTAAGATAATAAAAGTTGATTGAAATTTTTTCAATGAAAAAATAAATTTAGAAATATTACTTCATTTGACTGAAGTGATTTCATTTTTGTCTAAATTTAATCTTTTATAAATTATTTGAATTAGAGTAAATATAATTTTCTCTATCTTTAAAATTATTATTTTAATTATCAATAGTTAATTGCTCATTTTAAAGGAAATCAATTTTTTAATAAAAATTATTTATGTTTAAGTGGATAATTAATAAAATAAGACTTTTAACTAAAAACAATTAATTAAAGAAATTTAGAAGTAAATAGTTATAAATCATAAATCTCTATTAGTTTCATTGTCGTGTTTTCTAATGAATTTAATATAGTTTTTTTCATATATAATTTCAAAATTAAATGATTATCATTTACCTTAATAGGCTATCTGTAATGTTATATTAATGAATATAAACTAAGATAATATAATTTTTCTAGCTAAAGCATAAACTATTCTGTAATTTCGAAACTTTGCATAAAATTAGAATGCATAAGGGAAGCTAAACTATAGATAATTTTAGAAATTAGATATGTTTTGAATTTTTGATTTTTAAAGAGCTAACATCTCAGAGATATTTGTTTATATAGATTTTATGCTTGAATACTAAGTTGAATTTTTAGAACAAATGCATAGATTAAGAAATAGGAAATATATTGAAGTGTAATATTATTTTGTTAGAGTTTATGAGAGTTTTTAACAAAACAATTTAAGTATACTTTTTGAATGTAATTTTATACTTTTTAATATGCAGCCTAACTTACCTCTGTTCTATAAAGGATATGTATTTTAACATATTCAATATAACCATTTGTAGTCTGAAAATCATTAGATAAAATTATAAAATTTTCTCAATTTTTATTGCTTGCAGATTTTGATATAAGTAACTTTAATTTACTTTAGACTTACAAAATAATTAACTTAATCATAATTCTTTATGATAACTTTAATTGATTTTAAAAGTTGTTAGACTTTTTTAACCATCTCATTATTATATAAAATTCACTTTTAATTAATTATTAATATGCTTTAGTTTTCACCTATTTTAGCACGATGGGGTTTTGGGGTTTAATAGTAGTATGATGAATAACAGAGGCATAATCACAGATAACAAGAGACCATAATCAGGTGCTCACTTTAATTTATTAATTATGAAAACTAATTCTGATTTCTTTGCTTTTATTTAGGATAAATGTATAATCCAATTTATTTACATCACAAACAGTAGGCATTATAGTAACTGGATCATACTAAACTGACAGCAGGTCTGGATACTTTCCTCCCTAAGAATTTAAACGATATTAATGTAAATGATGTGCAGCTTCCTGAAAAGCATCTAACTTTATAAGTGGATTAAGACTTGTAAGTCATTAATAAGTACAATTAGACGAATATTAAGATGAGTTAAAAGACGATTAGCTATTTATAATTTATGATAAAATTTTTCAATATATGTTTAACACCACGAAACCCCTCTCATTTTATTAACTTATAAGCTCATCTCTATATTTTATTATAAGAAATAGCTAGAGGATCACAGTCATAAATAGCACATAATAGACGAGCACGATATCTTAAACAGTTCACACAGATCCCTAAAATATTCCAGACTTCAATCAGCACAAAGTACCAAGCATAAATTAGTAGAATTAGATGAACAAAACTCTCAAAAAAGCTTAAAACATGCAAATTAGGACAGTGATGAGGTTCATAATCAAGATATTATAACACCTGTTAAGCACGATTTATAAATCTAACATGTTAACGATTAATCAATGGCTCATGAAGATTAAGAGCAGATAAACTAAAATGAGTATTTAAATAATATTTTTATTAAAAATTAGAGAAATTTACTCTGATTTTAAAATCTGTATAATATTCAGAAAAATTAATTATATTATTTGTAAATCATTAAATAAAAATATAGATTTATTATGGCCGTAGAAATATTTAGATATTTTAGAATAATTATAATAAAATCCACAGCTCACTGGTTATGATTATTTTATCAAAGCTAACTTCATATTGGGATTCATCTCTATTTTATGTATATTTTTTATTATTTTACACCAATATCAATACAATGAATTACTATATTTAATCACAATAAATATATATACATATGTATATATATGAAATAATTCAGAGAATAATAAAGATAGAGCACTGGATTATTTGAAGAATGTTGATGATTAAAATGAATTTAAAGTAATGGATGTGCATCTATGGATGAAGATATGCGAGATGCTTTATAAAATAGATAAAAATCAAGAGGCTTTGGAATATAGTTATTTTTAACATTATTTTTGTTTTGTACTGGGACGACCATCGTAAGAACAAAATCGATTCAGTGAAAAAAGTTACTTTAATCATTTACTGCACATCGAGTTCTAATGATTTGAATATGTTCAGGATGTGTGAGAGGATAATCATTTTTGAAATACAATGCTAAAGATTTTACACAATTTAGTCACAATTTTAAAAATAATTTTATTAGGGGAATTTATTCACAAATATCAAAAATTATACAAACATTACTAAGTTAAATAAACATTTCATCATTTTATATTATAAGAATATTTTAGACAAGCCTCATAATTTATCAAACCACAAGAAGACTATTTAATCAGCATGTTTATTGCGAAATGCCTGGACAAATTGAAACTATATGCAATTTCAATGGATTATATTAAAAGGCACTGCAACTTTATTAATAATAGTAATATGAGCCACTTGAGAATATAGGTTTTTACTTACTTATTAAAATGATTCGAAATTTTATGAATAAACTATTTTTACATCAACCGAATCTGTTTCTAATTTAAGATCTTTTTTATAATTATCTAGTTAATTATCAATATATTTTAGAACTCATTACTAGGGAACATACATTTCAGGTTGGGTTGGGTAATCATTAGAAATAACAATATTCTCGGCAGTGATAAAAATAAGAATGATCAGAGTAACCCTAATATTATAGAAAATTCTATAGATATGGGAAGAGAACACTTAAGGACAGCAAATGAACTGATTCTTAACAATGCAGACATTATGCAAATATTATTTATAAATTTGAGGTAATTAATTATAGCCAAAATATATCAATAGAATATAATACAATTATGCACAAATTGGAAGGAGTATTGTTCAAAGAAAAGGATGAGAGCGAGGAGTCATTGTAAATAATGGAAAAAGTGCTGAAAATTATTCCTTCCAATCCTGAGGTGCATTTGCTAATGGGAAAAATTTATGATAAGAAGAATAATCATCTCAAAGCTATAATTAATTAAAAATATTATTAGATCTATTATAAATCTAAATTTATTATTAAATAGAGTTAGACATGAGATTTGGAACTAATATGAAAATATTAAGTTTTTATAATGTTGATATTTTTAATTATTTTTATATTGAATCAATTAGTTAGGCGATAAAACAGTTTGCCACATAGAATCCAAACTAGCCCCCGAAGTCTAACTTGTTCTCCCTGCTGGCTTAGTCACTTGAAAAGCAGAAAGACTACAAGAAATGCATATTAACTATAAAAAGTGCCTGACTCTTGATAATAAGCATTTTGGTTATTGTATTTATTTAACTCTATATTATCTTTTTTAAAATATATACTCAAAAGAGTTGTAATTTATTAGTCTAGATTTAAAATACAGAATTTTACTATATATTAGGCTAACTTGTTGGCAAACATAGGCGAGGAATAGAAAGCAGCCAAATATTTCAAGCATTCAATTAGAATAGACAACGATAGTGTAAATGCTAGATTTGGCTTAGCGAAAACGCTTTAATAGCTATTATTATTTGTTGATAATTTATTATAGAAAATTTTAGGAAATCCATTCACATAAATAGTTCTCCGAGAATAAAGATGCACCCATAGAGCACTTTGAGATGGTTTTGCAGAAAGATCCAAGTCATTTCAAAGCAGCCACTCAATTGAGTATTTTATACCTAGATCGCGAGGAATACGAAAAAAATGCGGTGTACCTTAAGAAAGCTCTAACTGTATACAAGTTGAAATTTTGTACTTAGTTTACTTTAAATTTGTATGGTTTTTAAACAAGTATTACCCTTTTGCACTAGTTTCAATGGGGAATTTGCTGTTTGAGACTGGTCATGCAGATGAAGCAATAAAATATCACAAATAAGCTTTGGTTATAAACGAGAAAGAATTACAGGCATTGATTTGCCTTGGTAACGCTTTTTATGATTCTTCACAACCAATGAATGCAATTAACTACTATAAGAGAGCTTTAGCGATTGACGATTAGCTCTCAGATGTTTTGTAATTATCTAGTTTCAAATATAAAATTAGAATAAGTACAACGTATGAATGTAATTAGAACAATACATTACTAAGGGAAATCTTAGATTGAATTTCTTATTTGTGATTATACTTTGTTAATAATTTGATGTTCACTACAACCTTGGAAATGCCTTGTATCTGGTTGAGAACATAGACGAAGCTGTTAAGCACTATCGAGAGGCTATTAATCTCAACCCTAAAAAGGCAGAAAGTTTCTACAATTTAGGCAATGCTCTCTGTGTTTAAAACGAGTATCCCAATGCAGTCAATGCTTATTAACTTTAATATTTATTATAAATAATATTAAATTTAATATTTCATTAACTTTTCACACAAATTAACTGAAATTCAATTATATCAATTGAAATTATTAGCAAGCTCTGGAATTAGACTCTAAAAACGCCCAGCACTGTACAACCTGGGTAACGCCTACTATATGCTTAATCAATTCACAGACGCAATTAAGGTATATTTGAGAGCTCTGGACATTATAAAACCTTAAAAAAATCAATCCAAAAATAGTCAAATTACTATGTTTTGCATATAAATGAATGATGTTTAGAATTATCAAGGAGCCATTATTCACTACAAAAGAGCTGTGGAGCTAGATGAGAACAATACGGACGCATTCGTTTGTCTTGGTGGCGTTTATGAAAGTGTTAAAGATTTTGATAAAGCAGAAAGGTATATGCTTATAAAAACATTTATGTCATAGTATGTTATTATATAAAAGGTATTCAAGATTGGTTTTATAGAGAGAAAAAGACAATATAAAGGCTATTGAGGCTCTTAGAAAGCTCAAAGCTGGATAATAACAGTAAACTTCAAGCAAATAATTGTTATGACTAAGATATAGCAAGTAAAACATAAAATTATTATAATATAACTTAATATAAAATCCTTATAAGCATTAATAATTTAAACACAGATACCTTCCTCCCCTTTAATTGAATTTATAAAAATATTATCTGGTAACTTATTTTAATTTAAATAATCGTTAGAATTATGTGATTATTAATTTGAAAAAGGATAAGCAAACTGGGAGGATTGAACTCCCGACCTTTCGCTTACGAAGCGACTGCTCTCCCACTAAGCTATGATGGCAACGCTGACTTCTTACCTCCCATCTAAAGTTATATCCACTGTCCATACAAGAATTAATTGTTTCAAGTCTGAGTACGATGAAATGGATTCACTAGGTATGACGGGCTAAAAATGAGAAATGAGAAGGAAAAGTTTTGGATTTTTGAATTTTACAATAAGAATGTTTTCTTATTTTCAGATAGAATATGTCTATTAAGCGGAATTAAACCTACAAAGGAGAGCTATTTTAATGAAATTAAATTAATATCTAACAATAGAAACTATAGTAAACTCTCTATATTTGAATAGTGATTAAAGTGAGCGATAATTTATTCGATAAATTCTAACATTCTTAAGAGATCTCTTTATCCTATAAATCACGTTATACTCACCTCAGTCTCCATGTATATATTCCTACTTTTAATTTGCTTAGGAAACCGCCTTTTCATGCACTAAAAACTCATCATTTCTTTCTTGATGCCTCTATACAAAATCAAATTGCTAATCACAAGGAGCATGATTAAAAAAGTGACTGTCACATTTTGTTTAGCTACTATGAAATCTATCAGGGCTGTCATGTTTGTGAAGGCTAGTGTGTTTATTAGGTAGGTTGTTCCCAGGATTACACCGATTATTTTACCAACGTAAACTTAGAGAAGATTAATGAAATGCTTTATTATGATAAAAGTATCAGAGATTCGTAAATACATGAATTATAGTGAATTAAGTGAATTAGTGAATTATAGGAGAAAATAAAAAAGAAATCAAAATTGATCTCTATATTAAACATCCTAAACTTAAGGTAATCATTAATATTTATTACTGTTGATATATACATTGTTGGATCTGAAATTAGTTAGTCAGATATTAGTATATATTATTGTCTCCGGGTTTCCCTAGACCGCTGAATCTCAGAATGTCAGTGAGTCTCCGCGCTCTCAGCGTATCGGTGATTTCTCATTTTTTATTTTTTTTGCGATTTTTGTAATCATGGATAATCAGAGTACTCTTCGTCTTCAGTTTTCATTGAGTCACCTATGATTTCCAAAAGTACATTGCATCTCCATCTTCTCTGGTTACATCGGAATGAGAATCGTCGTTTTCACCTGGAGTTGTAGTACTAGGCTCTTCGGATTCAGTGTTTGTCCGCGCTTGAGTAGCACTGCAGTAGTCCTGGGGGCCACGTCCCACGCACTCAACTCCATCAGTTCCGGCAGGTTGGTGCTCCATGTTCACTCAACAGTAATAAATATTAATTACATGAATTATATTACAATTTAGGAAATGGGTTATAGTTTAACTTGTTCTCATCTAAATATTGCTAGAATTCAATTGTCTACGCATATTTCTATCAGTAATTGCTCTCGCTTTAAAAATTGTATATTCATTTAATCCACTTTATTATAAATTAATTACTAATTTAAAATACTCCCTTTAAACTTAAAGGAATATATATACATTAAAATAGCCAATTTAAGTGGAATCAGACATGAATATAGGAAATTAGAAGAGCCAAGTATCCATCCCACAAATATCGCCATTGCAATTAATACTGACTCATCTTAGGTGATCCAATCATCAGCGAAATATCCAATTATTATATACAGAATTTGCAATCCACTTATTAGTGTAAGGGTCAAGTATCTATAGTAGAAAATTATTATATATACATTCCCTCATATATATGGAATTTTAGTAATTTAAATTGAATTAGGTTAAAATAAAGCAAAAATTATCATTTAAAATTTACAGCTTATTTTTGAAGACACTATCAGAAAGAAATGCAACTGAAACTATGCTGATTATTTGCCCAAATGAGTAGTAAGTCTAAATAAATTATATTTATTTTTAATTAACATTAATATATGGCTTACAGTTTGTTATAGGTAAAAGTAATTGTAATCTTTTTATACTGATCCTAATCTCCAAATAAAACAAATAACAAATTATTATGAGTTTATAAAACCAAGAAATACACTAAAAACTTAAATTATGTTTAGCGTATTCATGTAGCTTCTTTAACACAAACGACAGTATGAAGAAATTAACTCTAAATAAAGAATGATATGTTATACGACTTACGATTTATACTTAAATGCATCGATTATTGAAATTCTGTGTTTTCTATGAAATTGTTTTATTTAAGCTGTAAAATCATTGTTTTTAATTTTTGATGAATAATCCTCAATAAAGAATCCACTGTTATGGCCTCAATTATTTATATATACATACCTTTATTGATTGTTTAATTTTACTTAATTTATATATAGGCCACTATTAGTTTCTACTAGGACACCAATATGTGATGGATTATGATAAAAAAAGAAGTAGCAAATAATTGAGAGAATGAAATACAATCCTGCAAGAACGTAACATTCTGTGGACTAAAGAGAAATATTATTGAAACAAATGAATAGTTTAAATTTACATAGTAATCTTGAGCACCTATATCAACAAAGTCATAAAATATAGGGCAAATCATATACGAAGAAGACCATATTCCAACTATAAAGCCTCTATATAATAAAAAAAAGATATAAAACTTTATAATTTTGAATTACTTTTTAGTTATAACTCATAGGGAACCAATTGTACAAAATGACCATGTATGCGATCAATATCTAAATTTCAATTGGTATATTAGAAAATATAAAAATTACTCCACTTTCAAAGACCCTGACACTTGCCATTTCAAATGTAATATTCTGTGAATCCTCGAAACTAAAACCGTAGTGAGGAGCAGTATCTGTTTCTTATGTCACAGCATTATCTTCCCCTTAGAGTTAAATAGCATATTAATTGATCAATCACATAAATAACGTATTTATCCATTTTTTCTTACTAATAAATATTGATATAAATTATAAGCATGAGGTGATGTGCTATTACTACTAGAAAGTTGTGATCCATTTTGTTAGATACTTGAAGTTTAGTTTTTTAATGCATTTTGATAAGATTTGTAGTCGAATGTCTCTGGACTCATAGTACCGTGCTTAGTAATAAATAAGTTTATGGCAATAAAATTCTTACAAGTCCAGTGAAAATAGCTAAAATAAGTAGCAGGATAAAAGTCAATCTCTTTGGCATTGCCACGTTATCATACATATTCCCGATTACTATAAATCCTATTCCTTTACATAAGTTAATTGCAAAAGTTTGATAAATTAGACATTAATTTCTATTATAATTATCTCTAATACGTTACCTTAAACATCCCAATTAAAATACTCTAAATTAATAGTCATTTATAAAGTTAAAGAGCTATCAGGTTCTTCCTTTAAAATGTCTTAAACAAAGAAATCTCTGAAACTTATCAAGAAATTAATAATAAATGATAAGATAAAGATAGCAGTTTGCCAGATTATTTTACGTCTACGAATCTATTTTTTAGTCATGTTCTTTTCTTCATCAAGGAATTATTTGTATTATATAATAATTATAGTAATAAATTATTTTGATTTATAACTATGGGAATTCAACTAAGTCCTTATGATGATTGAAATTTACAGATTACACATCGATGTCAGCTCCTCCTCTACCAGTTCTTTAATTATTATTAGAAAATAGTTTAATTGTTAAATATTAACAATATATTGATAAACTCAAATAAATAATTTCTTTTTCCTTATTAAAACGCTTAATTATTATCTAAAAGCATGGAAAAATGTAAAGAATTTGCTTTTTTAATTAAAGTGAAAAAAATATTAAATTAACTCTAATATTTATGACATTATATAAAGTAAATCTATATTCCAAAATCCTTCATAAAATTTTAACTTTTTATCAGAATAATTTAATTTTTTGTAATATTGTTATAAGTTGGAGTAGTATATGCAAAATTACGATGCTAAGTATCTCAAACTGAATATTCACTACTTGATGATGAAGAATTAGAGAATTTTATATCTTTTTATATCTTTGTTTCTTATAATATCCTATTCTCACTTTGTTTATAATCATTTGGATTTATTTATTTAATCTTTAATAAAATTTAGAGACCAAATAATCTTAATCTGATGTGTGGGAATGCTAAGAATAGTCTCTTTCTCTTGATTTCATACAATTATTATTGTTTTTGTAGAATTGTTAATAGTTATAATTAATAATTAATTTTATTTTAATATTATAATGCTTTAATTTACAGAATTAAGTTAGTATCCATTTAATATTAACCTATATATTTGAATAATAAAAAATGAAATAGCATCTAAATTATTATCAAAAGTATATTTACTAGACAGTTAATTTTAACTAATTATTTGACAATCAATCTAAAGAAATTATAATTTGTTTATTACATTAGTTATTTTTGATTAATTATATCCATAAAATTACAAGCCATTTAGTAATATAATGAGGAAACATGTTTTAATTATTTTAGTATTAATTATTCCCTTTTGATATTCTTGAATTAAGTTGTTGTTGCTACTTTTCATAATAATTTAACTTCATTATTTAATAATATTTGTAGTTAAATTAATTAAACAAAATTTATTTATTAATAATTATTACTTTTTGAGATTCCTTATGCTTTTTATTTGAGTTTATTGAGTTTCGATCAGAGCCAGCTGTTCCATTATAATTTTTGCTGCTTTAGAAAGGTTAAGACGACATCATGTTAAAATATTTAAGAGGGGTATATTATTTTAAACAATGATTTTATTAATAAATTTTTTAATAAATTTTAATTGTAAAATTAGAAAAATAATTTAATATAAAAAAGTTCAGATAAACATTTTAATTATTGCATAGAATATTTCCTATAAATGCAAAAAATATTTAAAATTTCCATAAACATAGTTGTTGGGAGCCAAATTATTATAATTTTAAAAGAAGTAATATTTTATAGATTATATTATTAATTAAGATATTTCTTCAAGATTTGTTAGTATAAATATACTGAACAATTCTTTGTAATAAATATTTCTTATTAATTATTTATTATTTATTATAAATATTGAATTCCTTAAGAAATTCATAAAATTTTAAAGTAAAGTTATAAATCAATAAATCTAAGTTTGATCAATATAAGAGTAATAATCATCCTATTCTTATTATCATTGAATTTATCAATCTATCATTTTTAATCACTTGGGTGGTGGAGGTGGCATGAAGTTAAAGGCAGCAGAGAGAATAGAATTGAGAATTTCCTTCTTTTTCTCCTTGTCCATTTCATCGTAATTAACTTTCTATCCAAGCACCATAGTAGGTTCTTTTTAATCTGCAAAAGTATCACTTAAATCGCTTCTTGTTAGGGAATGCCTGGTTTCTTCTTATAGTCGCTTGAGCAAATTGATTGACATCTTGGTTTGCTGCTTCACCTCCTCATCATCTATCAAACTTTATATATATATATATATATATATATATAGACAAAGAAATTTCGATTTAAGTAACACGGTAAATGATTTTTATCAGAAAAATTTAAAAGCTCCGTTATTTTCAAAGAAAGGATCACTTTAGTAAAATATTTATGTGGGAGCATTAGCATAGTTGTACATTTAATTGATCTCATAAGTCTACCCCAGACCATACCAAGCCCTGAAATCTTTCGCATCAATATCGACTGCAGTCCTGTAGCTCTCTATGACAGCATTCGTATTCTTCATTTCAAGGTATTCATGGCCCATCAGAGTCCAGGCCGACAAGAATTTATTGTCTAATTTCATTGCTCTCTTGGAGTAAATCACTGCCTTTTGGTGGTCTCCTAGAAGAGGGTAGTAATTACCAATTACACAACATGACTCTGGTATGTATTTATCATTGTGGAATACTTTGAAAGCTAAATGGGCCAATTCTCCAAAGTTTTCCTTGATATATTAATTAATTTTAACAATGCTAATTGCTACATGAAAATTACATGTAATCTGATAAACGATTATAGAATATAGAGAAATTTTCTTTTTGTTTATATAAAATTTAGATGATATAGAGGATATTGGAGTAGAGGTCAATATTTTCATAGCGATAGGGGCAAACTTATATTAATTTTGAGCACCAGTCCAGGGAAACATCATATTCCTGGGATGTGTAAGATGCATGAGCAATTTGGTTCAAGATATAGACACTATTTGGGAAAAATTTATTGACTTAAACATGATTTTAAGAAATTACTCCCCAAAAATTTAATAATAAAAACTTAAAAGTATTTCAAAAGAGTGCCATTAAGATTGATACAATCATTATCTTGTTAAATATCCAGGAAAAAATTTGTTAAGAATTGCTTAATTCAAAATTATATAGTATTTTGCTAATATTTATAGAGATTTACCTGATAAATTTACCTGAATTACATTTATGAATAGAAATTGTTCATCCAGTGCTCTTTGATTTTCTAGAACACCTTCCTGTCAGTTTAATTAATCAATGAACCCAGTTCAAGCAGGCTGACCAAAGAAGTGGCATTTTATTCAAGGCTGGATTTATACTTACTTTGCCTCTTCCTTTTTGTTCTTTTCTCTAAGTATTAAAGAATTTTACTATAAATTATATCTTATGCTGTCCATTTATTTCAGTTAACTAATTTTCATAATTGATTGATTGTAAATGAAATAAAGTATGACTCCGTAAAGGTATAAATTAATGCCATTAAGCAGATCTTTTTCATAGAGTTATTACAACTCAGTTTCGATTAAAGCCAATTCTTTGTTCTACACCATGGAACATGAAATTTTATCACCACTTTGCAAGATTTTTCTCTCCTTAGTCATCTCACTGACTTAATTTGATGTTTCATATGATTATACTATCAATTGTATAAGACAATTGTAAAGCAATAAAACCCTATAAAAAGAGGTATGTGTGTAATATATTTATAACCATTAATTATGAATAACTTGATAGAGGGCGAAATAATGTAAGAAGAGAGCACTTTGATTTTTATAGTTAGCGAATGGCTTCAATAAATGAGAGCATTTTCTATATTCTCTTAAGTCAAACAGTGAGCGAGCTAAATTCAACACATCTGTAATCTCTGATAGGTGCTCATAGTAGAATGAAAAAAATAAATGTTACTCATTTATCATTAATATTTACAAGCATGGCAAAAATTAACGATTATTAAATTATTATAGTAGACTTTATTAAAGGACTGCTCTGGCGAATAAAGCTGCTACTCTTGTATATCACCTCTATCTGTAAACTTCAATTAAGTTTAATCGGCAATTTTCTAATTTAATTCAATATTTTTGAATCTTTCTCATACATTTGGTAATGTATATTTTTACATAAGTTGATTGATTCATTTGTGGGTTGGGTATGTACTAGGGAAGCCAGGACTCACACCTCCAATGCTATTTGAACCAGACATTTAAATATCTTAAAAATTTTGGCTTGACTAGAAGTTTTAATTGTGATGCTGATTTAAATGCTAATAGTGATCTTCTCCAATGTTGAAAATTATATCATAATTATTTTTGCCACAGAAAATGATAATTCATCATATTATCAAGTTTATAAAATACATGAAAATGTTTCTAACTACAATTTAACTTAAAAATGAATTTTATATAAAGAAATTAATCACTGTTGAAAGTGCCATAAACTTAACTATTTTAGTGGTTAGTGATTGTCAACAATAATTCTCCCAACCTACAAACAAATAAATTAGAAACGATAATAAAAATTATGATTTATATCAATTGAATTCTAGATCTAGCATGCTATTTTTATGTCATTAATGATAATTTATTAATTTTCATACCATTTAGTGGATTGTAGTAATCTATTTTACTGGAAGTAGTTCATGTGGTATCTAATCTATAAATAAATTTTAGAATGCTTCATAGTAAATTTGTCTATAAAATCGTAAATATAGCAAAATATCAATTATTATTCTCTTTTGCTGGAGAATTTTTATCTGGGAATTGTACAATAACTTGAGATTCATCTCGAAACACAAAATCAAAGACCCCTTGAGCTGGTGTTTACTAGTTAGCATTCATATTTTATGAGAACATAAATTTATTATTGGTAAATTTTTCAATTATTCACTTCATTTCACCTTATTTTATTTCTTTTAATAGCTAAATCAACAAAATTATTATCTATCTAATATAAAATGAAAAAATATTCTAATATTTAGTATTTTAGTTATAAATACTAGTTAAATAGTTTTAAAACTGAGAATAATTCCAAGTTTAAATATACATAATATAGTTTTCTTCCCTTATATTTTAATTGTTTTGGTTCATGTTTTAATGCAAATTATGATTTCCCCCTGTAGCTGCTGCGTTTTAGTTCCACATTTTTAAAATTTGATATTTTTAAAGTAAATTAAAGTTTATATTTATTTGGGGTTAGCATCATTAAGGGGGAAAAGATAATTATATTTTTCCATGGAAATTTATTTATCGTATAGGTTTAAACCTAAAATTTTCACCAGTTTTATTTTAATTAAGAAATAAAATCATTTAAAAATATCATACTTAAATTATTTAAAGATAAATTTTTCATAAATTTTTTAAAAAATATAGAAATTATATTCTTATAAAAATTAATATTTTATTTGTTATACTTATTAAATTATTTAGCAGTTAACTTTTAACAAAATAATTGGAAATTGCAAAATTTACATCACATACTACCAATATTTTAAATTTTAATAATTCAAATAATAATGAATCTTAGAATAGAAATTTATTAAATAGCAACTGTATGTCACTATAAAGTCTTTGAATATATAATTAAGAATAAAAATTAAATAATAATTATAATATAAAAGCATATTAAAAATGTTTGCTTGCGAATCCATGTTGAAGAATAGCAATATAGCTACTCTTGTGATGTGTAAGTTTCTCTATAAATCAATCATTATAAAAATATATTGAACTTCATTGGAAAATATATTCATATATTCATTTATTAATTATAGTCAACAATCAACCAAGATGGAGGTTAAAAGATGCAATTATAACAGAAAGAGCTTTTTATTTGTTTTAAGAAAAAGGTGATTTACTTGGCGATGAGCATGGTAAGTTATATCTAAATATTATATTATTCAAAACTTTGTAGTCCTTATTTCATGTCTATTGTTAATATGAAAACATAATGATTAATTTAATGAATTATAGACAAATTTAAAATTACATAATTTCTATCACAGAGAGTATTGAATGACGATAGCGTAGTTGCCCTACCTCCTTATATAAAGCAGCTGCCTCCATTCAAACTGCCATTCACACATATTATTGAAATGCACAATAAGAAAACTTAAAAACGAAGGATTTTAGCATGCGAAAATGCTGCTTAGGCGGAGGAGTATGTCAATTTGATGAATCTAGTCTATTCATATCTAAACTATGAGTTGCTGTTTTCTTAAGAGGATTATAATTAATGATATAAATTAAAATTCATTCAATTTTGATATCAAATTATATCAGGTGGAAAAGAAAAGTTAAGAAAATCCTTAGAAGGGAGATAAAAATCAGTAAAATCTACCCTCTATACATTTTTAATTACATTCGTAAAAATGCTTATATTTAATTTAAAAACACTTTTCTATATTACAAGGAAGTGTGGTCCTACATTCATAACTAAAACTAACTGGGTATAAGCATACAATTCTTACTAAGGATGCATCGAATTTAAAGAGGAATGTTTTGATCCTCAAAATTTCCCATATTTGCTATCATTCGGTAGAGAAAACGATTCAATCTAATCCTTAATCTTTCCTGATGAGAGTGTCCTGTTCGCTGGGAACGAGTAACACTGGATGAGCACTATACAGCAAGCTTTGTCTACTTTTAGTAGAGATAGTGCAACATCAATAATAATGAGAGGAAACTTCATGGTGGATCAAGTATTGAAAACCCTCATACCGTCTATGGCATAGTATGAGAGACTCGTTTCTTTAGAAATATCGAATAATGGACTCTCTAATGCGAGTCTGGAATCATTAGGGATTGTCTTCTCTAACTGTCCATTCATAACAAAGTTAATTTGAGCAATAATTTACTGGGATCAGGAGGATAGTAGTCACAAGCTTTGGAGTTATTCCTTACACATTATAAACAAATTAAAAAATTAGATTTAATAGTATACTTTTCTAAATAAAAAATAATTTAAATTTGTTGACAGAACTTGACAATCCATAATAACTAGACTTATCGGACAACTAATTTACTGATGAAAGCTTAATGCCTTTTATTAAGTTTATCTTCGCAAATTAAGAATGTAAACTTTAATTATTTAACTTGGAAAACAATATAATTTCAAGCTATGGAAAGCGTACTTTACTTAAAGGCTATGCTTTATGTTCCAACAAGCAATTGTAAGCTTATTATTTATGAATACTAAACCATTTATCTCCATATGTTATTAAAAGTAAAATATACTTATTTAATCAATCGCTCTAGTTCAAATGTGGCCCCATGCCATTTACAGAATCAACTTTAAAACACGCGTTTAACAAAACCTACGAGACTAAGACAATCCAAACTGGCAAGAACAAGGACGAGAGCAGCAAAAAGTTCTGAAATCTATGAATAAGGATAAACTTGGAATTAAGATAGACCGTAAGCCTAATTATGGGGAGTAGTATTTGAAGGGACTACCTATTAATAAACAGGATCGAGATAAACTTCACTCTATCTTTTCTAAAAACCATAATTTTACAAGTAAACTATTTTTTTAAATAGATTTATTTGATCCTATTTCATATCAAAGTCTAATTAGTAATCTGGATAGTACAAAATTTTGTATATTAGTTTAAATTTTTTTTATGCTAAAATAGAAAACACAGTACATCAACGTCATAACATATTCATTGAAGATATAAAAGATTTGCTGCTAGAAATCTCTCAGCTTTCCTTAGAATTTCCAAGACACAAATTAGAGTCTCTTTTCGATGTTTTAAATGAAAAGTTGTATTAAAGTATGGAATGTGAAAATCATAACCCCAAATAACTCTCAAATTAATTACAAAATTATATACTAATAAAAAATAGAAGCTTTTTGTAAATATATGGGCTTACTGGTATAATTAATGCTAAGAATTTAAACAGATATGTAGTATGAATAAATTTGTTTATTCTAACCATTTCTCTATTTTAAATATGATTAATAATTTGAATGAATTACATTAAATGTAGCTTAAAAAATATGTTTTAAGTATTTAGTGATCATTTATGAAGCAACTAAATATATTAACACTATAAAATTGTTACAAAAATAAAAATATTTATAATTACTAAGCAATTTAATCAATTTTATGGTTATATTTAAATTCAGACTATTTGAGCAACGAATAATTAATTAACGTTTTATTTATTTATTTATCCAATAATTTTGTATCATAAATATTAATTATTTTCATGAAATTATAATACCCCAAAACACCACAATTCCTTATTTCAATAAATTTTTCTTAGAAAACCCTATGATCATTATTAACAAACTCCTATCAATTGAAAATATCATTTTAATAAATAAAAATATATATTATTAGGTTTTAAAATATCTATTGTCTGGAGATATTACTCGACTGCTTGAGATTTATGAATGCTAGAAATATCAAAGCAGAAGATATTAATTTTGCTAAATTTATATATCAATGAGGAATTTTATATTAATAAACTTGTCTCTAAAAGCTCAAGTTGTGTATTTAAAGTTTAATATATTATTATCAATAAAAACAAGAGAAATACTAAGAGTTATCTATAGTAGTAGCAGGAGTGGCAAAAGACCTGCTCAAAGTTATAAACATGGAGTTACTAGATGAAAATGAATTAAATGCAATGCTAGATTAAGCTCTTAACGAAGCAAGGAGAATTGGAATGCGAGGGGAAATTATAGATGTAGCCATCACTCTATTGATTATTTTTTACTATTTTCAATTGTATATTAATTCAAATAAGTCTCATCTGTTATCAAAGTTATTATTGATTCAGATAAATAACTTCTAAATATACCACTCTAAAGATGCTTCGGAACAATTTCCTAACTGAAATGCAGAACAAAAGTGCAAACTCCGACGATGAGGGGTAAGGCATGGGAGACGGTGATCATCATCAACTCGAGTACTATGATGAAGACAAAACTCTCAATGTTTATGACGAGAAGGATGACCAGTATATTGATTCTACAGCTGAGGAGCTAGGTCTCACTTCAGAAGTTGAACCGAATTTTATAATATTTATAACATTTCTAGCTATAAATTGATGCTTATTTTATCATTAGTAATAATAGTAGAGTATTACAGAATGAATTAAAATTTAGGGTTTCATCCATATGACAGCGATTACTTGAAGATAAGCAATCTGAACTTAAAATACGTCAAGAAAAATCTCAAAGAAGCACAATTTAAGCAATTTATTTTTACCTATAGATTGAATAATTCTATAGACCTTTTCTGATGATTAAAGCACAGAAATTCTTGCGTGATGAAGAGTCATACGCATATAGAAGTATTTTAGATCGATGCTATTTCTTGCTCTGTGACTCTACTGAGGAAGTATCAGCCTCATCTAAGGCTTATAATTTAGCAAAGAACGATACTAATCTGAAGCTGGCAAGGATCATATTTAGATAGGTTTTTATTTAACAATTTAGAAAATAGTCAAATAAAAGGGAAAGATGAATCAGTCCCAGAAAATATTATGAAGATAATTTATGAATATTAGATATAGAAATGGATTAGACAGTCTATTTCCACCAAAACTAGAGCCCTATCCTGGACAGGCCATTATTTAATCTGAATCAGAGATGAAAAGAAGTTCTACATTTAAGATTAAAATTTAGCTTAGTCTAATCAGAATTACGGCGCACTTTTGAAGTTTCTGATGCATTTTTTAATTAATATTTTATGCTTTTATTGGTGCCTAATTCTATTAAACCACCATCAGACGAGAGCAAAATTTAATCTTATAAGTATTTGCTGAATAAAGATTACCTAGAATTTAACGGCACCAAGTTAACTCACCCCATCACAAAAATTGATAAAAATAAGGCTGCAGTGGCAGTAGGTTTCAACCGTTGTTTATTGGTATTTGTGAGACTGATGATTTCATAAAAAACACTCTATATGCTAGGATATAGGAGCTACCGATAATTATTTTTTTCGATTAACATAAAAAGAATTTTAGCCATATTTACAATTAAATTTCTCCATTTCAATAATGAGAAGTAAAATATAAAGAGCTCTTTGAAGAATTTGTAGTGAAAAAGAGTCGTTTAATAAATGAAGATTTAACAGACGAATTTTACCACCAACTTTACAGATAAATAAATCGCAAAAACCTACAATAAAGTGAGAAATCAGCCAGAGCAATTGCAAACACTTTGTTTATTTTGGCATTATTTTCCAGATATTCCACTCGATCGAAGGATCTCGTGGAAGACATGGAAAATTGGCTTAATTAGTTAAGGTAGAGAAGTGGTGCAGAGTTTTATCGATTAATTTAACTGATCAATAGCAATTTCTATATCGTGAAGAGAGTTGATAATAATATTGTGTCAGTGATAATTTTATTTAGAATTATGCTTAAGAAAGCTAAAACTAAAACTGAGAGACTAATTTTACATTTAAGAAATCTTTTTAATTTTTTTGTATATCAATACCAAAACCTATTTTTACTGGGCACCTTGCTTTGCAGAGATAGAATCTATAATAACTGGTGAAACCATTTAAATCCAGGTTTACTGCCTAATCAGAGGCGTCTATTAATATACAGTAGATGAATTAACAACTGTGGAATCTCTACTCTAGCAACACATTTGGAATATTTATTTACTATTATTACTTAAATGCTCATTCTTTTTAGTATTGGAATAGTACAATTTTATAAAGTTCTAATTAATCTAGTCTTTTAAATGGAAAGAAAAATTCTTTTCGAAAGAACCAGACTAAGAGTTTTATTGGTTGTATTAGCACGTAGATCGCGGTGATTAATTCGATTAACCACTCTCCAAAGATAAAAGAATTCTCAAGTTGTTGTACAAGAATGAAAAGACTTAGGGGTTGTTATTTTAGGAAGGTATTATACGCTAATATTGGAATACGATTGAGTTATGTACTAAAATTTATAATTAGGGGTTAATATAGAGACAATCAGTTTATAAGGATAATTAATTTAGCAATTTGGATAATCCAAATAATAGCATAAAGATGTTTTATAATTATTTAATATGATTTAAAATTTGAAGGCAGTGATTATTACAATATAGTTACTTTTATAAAAAGTTATAAGCATGAACAGCAGCTTTTCACCGGATCGTAAATATTCTTTTTATTAAAAAGAAGTCAGCTAAATCCATGTGAAAAAGGCTCTTTTTGCAGCAAATATAGATACTCTCCAAGAAAATGAATACATAATAAATATTTGTTATTATTTAAAAGTGAAAATAACTTATAATATTGTATTTTATACGATATAAATTTCAATTATGTTATAAATATTTTCTCCATCACTTAAGTAAAATTATGATTTTATCTAATTTTATTGTTCTTAGTAAGCAATTCTTAATGTTTTTATAATATTTATTTTATAATTTAATAGGAATACCAAAGTACAATCCTACTGGTAAGGAAGAAACTCTTCACAGCCCTGCACCTAGATAAAACGTCAAGACTTTGGCAAAGAAACCTTTGAACTTCCTCTATCACTAAGTTAGATTGGGGTCATTTCATAGAGGGGGAGTCTGAAAGCAACATGATCTTTGGCGAGTAGAACAGCATCTAGCTTGATTAAGTAATTACACTCTTTAAATTTTGCTTGAGTGAATACTTGATACTCGTTAGTAAACTCCATCTAATATTTATCATCACTTAAGAGATAGTTGAAAAGATAATACTTGTAAGCATATTGATGATCATTGATAACTTTCTTATCAAAGGAGCCCTCTAGAATAAGATAACTTTAAAGAGAAGTATCTAAATCTATCTACGCAAGAACTGGTATTTTCTTGTATTGAATTTTGATCATGATTTTTGTGATTTCAGAGGTTAGTTGGTTACGTGCCTTCTTTACGTACTCTAACTCACTAGCTTATTCAGGCACTACCACTTTAGAATATTCCCTCGATTTTCTTTTGTTGAGAAGCTTCAACTCAACTTCATGCTTTTAAATTTCTATGTCTTTTTTGTGAGCTTTTAAAAGATGTTTCTTCAAGTCTCTTGTATGAGAGTATTGTAGGAATACATTTGAAATTGGTAAAATCATTCTAATTAAACTAATTATTATTCAAAATATTGGTAGTTAAAGTTGGCCAATTTAAACGATCTTGGGCTCATTCATTCTTTTGCATATCAGTTAAATTCTTTGATTATGCATTTTTAGAAAATTATATTAATTTTCGGATGCATCACCAAATTTTAAAAAGTTGGTGATGCATCACCTACTTTTAAAATGTTGGTGATGCATCCATTAAATAAATAAATATTAAAATATATAGAATATACTTAAAATGTCATCTTCACTATTATAATTTATAATGACATCATTTTATTCCTATTATATTAAAGATAAAATAGCTAATAAAAGATCATACAAGAAAGACTTTGCATTATTTACTATTAATTAGTCTTATTTAATATATTCTTTTTTAATTTAAACTTAATTCTTTATAGAATTATCACTAATCAATTCGTTGTAGAATCATATTCTTATAATAGCTTATAAAAATTAATATGGATAAAATATTAAAATTAAGTTAAATTCATGAATTAAATTTATTCCTAATAAAAACCTTAAAAATCTAAATAGAATTATGTTTACTTTAAAAATAATAATTTAATTCCTTATTCTATAAAGATAATTAAGCATAATGAGATTTAAAGGTGATACTCAAACATTAAAAAGTGGTCTAAAATTTATATTATCGTCAATTATAAAATTCAGAATTAAATAATAAATAATATATAAAAAGCTCTATTTTTGTTTGTGTTTTTAATATAATTTTTTCCATTTACTTTAGTTCATATATTATTAATATTAATTTAATTTAAAACCATGAAAATGGAGATTTATATAAAATGAATATAATTGTACATTTAATAAAACTAAGGATTTTAACTAGAATTCAAATGAGTGATTCGATAGAGAATTTAAAATTAGCTGGACTTTATTATTGGCGGTACTATTATATTGCATCGTGGGAAAGAGATAACTTCCCTTTAATTAAACTCATCTAAATTCAATAAATTATACCCTCACATTAAAGTGAAGTTATCTCTTTCCCACGATGCAATATAATAGTACCGCCAATAATAAAGTCCAGCTAATTTTAAATTCTCTATCGAATGAGCCCAAGATCGTTTAAATTGGCCAACTTTAACTGCCAATATTTTGAATAATAATTAGTTTAATTAGAATGATTTTACCAATTTCAAATGTATTCCTACAATAATATTTATGGAACTCTAAGCAATCATACTTCCCATCGATTTTTTCATGCTTTAAGTATACAGTAGGCTTGGCTTCTCTTTGCTCCTTTATATGTCTATACCAGCTTGATTTATGAGCAAAATTTCTCTCACACAGCTCACAAAAGTATACTTCTATTTCTTCAGTTTGTATAGGAATTTCCTTAATACCTTTCTCATCCTCTCTGTCTCTCACACACTTATTTGCCATTTATTTTCTATTATTAATTTCTATTTTAATAACAGAGACTTCAAGTTATAGCTCTGGTAGTTATTTATAAGAGTTCATCTCACAGCTATCACAATTTTATTGCTGCCAAAGGTAAGTCTCAACTAGTTTGATGGAAGTGCTGTTGTTTTTCTTAAAAAGTTAGCGCTCATATTTAATGTTGAATTTAAAATTATAAACTGCCTATATAACAGAGAGCTTCTATGAGAGTTTTCCAAGCCTACAAGTTTCATTGGAAGTTTTAAGAGCATTAGAGAAGATATATGAGTGCTAAGAGACGAACCAGTTCTACATATGGGTGAGGAAGTAACCATTTTTACTTTCAATAATAAGTTGATTATAGTACGTACCGATTTAGGAGGTGCACCTAATTAAGTACGTACTGCTTTAGGAGGTATTTTGTGATTTTATGATAAAATTAGGGTGCTCCTAATTAAGTACTAGCTTTAATTAATGCTCCTAATTAAGTACTAGCATTTTAGGAGCTGCTCCTAATTAAGTACGTACCAATTTAAATTAAAAAATATGGAACTATAACAGTAGAAATTGATTCAATCTCTCAAGTTGAAACCAGTTCTCAAAAACTTCTCCATATCCTTCTTAGAGGTTGACCTCCTATAGGATGCCCATATTTAATAGAAAGTTTTAAAGAGATATATAATTGAAATCAAGAAACTTAAATTTGAATATCATTTCTTAGATCTGTAAACAAGAAGGAATCAATGAATGATGCAATAAAAAGAGTGCAAGCACAAGAATTGATTCAAAGATTTAGAAGCAAGGAGGATTTGCATCGCTACCTGATGCAGCAAGGGAATGAACTCATAGTAACTAATCTTGATTATGTAGTTGGTTTGTTCCTGCCAACGATGGAAGGTACTAAAATTTCATTTCTAAGAGCTATATTCTGCGAAGAGAAGAAAGCATTGAAAACTTAAGATGTAAAGTTTGCAGAAATTCCAAACTATCCAGAGATTTCAGTGACTAACTTATATGATGATGCTATGAACGACCCAGAGGTTTCGCAGTACCTGCCTACTGACAAGTAGTTGTCAAATAAACTACCTGAAAGAAACTATTTCTTTGGCATACTTGCAACGATTAAAGGAGATTACTTGAAAGAAATTATTCAAGAATCTCATAAGAAAAGGTACAGCATCTCTTCAGAAGATAAAGACAAACAAGGGATCAAGATAAGTGAGAGCTGGCTATCAGAGCTGCAGAAGCACCCTTATATTTCAAGTAAGATTTGTAGCTTAACTCTTTAGAAAAATCTGGTACTGGCATCTTCTTGATGAAGGAATAGAGCAAGCTTCACAGAGAGCGAAAGTCGCAGACAAAGTATGAAGTTAGCAAGAGACTTTATTCAAATATTTAGCCTCAAGAGTCAATGAACATAGATGCTGGAGCTGGCAGCAAGAGAAGAAACTTAGGAGGAGGAAAGCAAGAAGTAGAGGAAAAGAAAGAGAAGCCAGCTCCAACTAAAAAATTTTAAATGTGACTTACATATTCATTAACTTAACTACAAAACTTATCTATGTACATTCACTCTCCCTTCTTTCGCACACTTTTAAGCTAACTAATTATCTACTCTCTTCGCTGAGCTTTTAATAAAGTCTACTGTATCGATAGGTAAGTCATGCATCAAGTGGTATAGCAGCAGTTTCTTGTAATGACCTTTTAATATACCCCAGTAGAACTCAATTCCATTAAACTATGGACTGTAAGGTACGTTGAACACTGGCGTTATTCTAAGTTGTTCATAACTCTTCCTTGTTTCTTTAGTCTTATGAACAGAAAGATTATCAACGAATAGTATAATCTCTTATTCAGGGTACTTCTCTCTCAGCTGTTCTAAGAACTTTATATACTACTCTGTCTTAATAGAGCTAGGATGAATAAGATAAGTTTCTAAACCAGTATCCTCGCTAATTCCTCCAAGAATAGCCATTGTTTATACCTTGACTTTCTAGTCATATACTTCTATGTTGCTATGCCTCTAATACCAAGACTTCTAGATGAAAGTGTTGAATGTAAACACAGCCTCGTCAGCATGGATAAACTTAATATTATTCTATTAGGCTCTCTGCAATTTAATTATAAATATTAATTTAAGTTGTTGTTGTAAAATGGCAGAGTGAAATCAATTACTCTCTTGATACGATTTCACACCTTTGTAAGAGATACCGTTTCTTTTATAAATGTTTGCAACAGACTATGCAGAGATCTTCAACTCAGGGAACTGACGGTGAAACATAGTAGCTCGTTAATCGAGAGAGAATTGATCCCAATACTTCAAAGTTTATTCATTAATAAGATAGTCAATATGCTTCTATAGAAACTTTGACTTCCTCTTAGGCTAAGAATTCAGCTATTATTGCTTTAATTATACAGCTTTCAAGCAGTGAGAGCGAACAGTTTATGGATTAAGCTTGAAGAGCAGTGCAATAGACTTATAGTTCAGTACTGGTTTGATTTATTCACTATACATATCACATCCATAATGCAGTTTAAACACTAAATCTATATACTCTTCATCATAAATAGACCCCAAAAGCTTGTAATTTTAGTCTCGCATATAATAAATAACCCCAACCCTAAACAAAATTCCCTACATAGCACTTATAAACCTCATTAAGGGGTTTTGGGGTTTTGAATCTCTCTCCCTTCTCATGACACTTTGCTGCCTCTTCCTTTCCATCCATTTTCTCATAGCACCCTCCCATGGCTATCCACATACGAGAATCCTGTGGTCTATAAAACAAAGATTTTTAATTAATTTAATAGAAACTTACTTAGATAAGGCAGCATTTGCATAAAAATAAAGCAAAAATTTAATTAAAATCTTAGAAATTTTTAAAATAAAAATAAAGGAAAATTAAATAAATACTTTTTAAAATTAAATATAAACTTGATAAAAATGAATGCAAAGCAAAGGCAGTCACCTAAAAACTATAAGTTAAATTCAATTTATTAAATTTACGCTTATTAGTAACATTTATTAATCATATTACTTTTAGTATGATTTTTAACAAAATAAAGTAATATATTTAATACTTTAACGAAGATGACGAAGAGGAGAACTACGAATAAGAGCAAGACTAATACGACATGTAGTAAGGTAAAATCATCAAAATTTGAATCAATTTAAATCTATAAAATAGAAAACAGAAATATATAATAAGCTTAACTTCTAATAATTAAAATAATATATTTTATAGAAATTTTCTGGTTTTAGCTTCTTATCTCTTCGACTCCGCGCATTTAACAATACAATTCGTTGTTTGATCCATTGCATGTGTTGAAATATGTGCTCTTACTGTTTATGGAGTCGGCAAACTATATAGCAAAACGATTTTCGTATATTCCCGAAGTAGCAGTTCCATCTCTCGTGCATTAGTGTTGAATTATCGCATTAAGTTTGTGTAGTGCGAAGTCTAACAGTATACTGTTCAACATCTCAGTAAACTGTCAAAAATAGAATCTTAATTCTATATATGCACTTTTGCATATAATTTGTTGGTGCGGTTCAATATTCTACTCACTATATCTCAAATATCTCCTTATTTGCTAAAATGTTTTTGCATTAGCAAAAACTTATTTCATTAAAGAGAATCCAATTTAGACGAAAGTGATTTAATTTTAGCAAATAAGGAGATATTTGAGATATAGTGAGTAGAATATTGAACCGCACCAACAAATTATATGCAAAAGTGCATATATAGAATTAAGATTCTATTTTTGACAGTTTACTGAGATGTTGAACAGTATACTGTTAGACTTCGCACTACACAAACTTAATGCGATAATTCAACACTAATGCACGAGAGATGGAACTGCTACTTCGGGAATATACGAAAATCGTTTTGCTATATAGTTTGCCGACTCCATAAACAGTAAGAGCACATATTTCAACACATGCAATGGATCAAACAACGAATTGTATTGTTAAATGCGCGGAGTCGAAGAGATAAGAAGCTAAAACCAGAAAATTTCTATAAAATATATTATTTTAATTATTAGAAGTTAAGCTTATTATATATTTCTGTTTTCTATTTTATAGATTTAAATTGATTCAAATTTTGATGATTTTACCTCGTGAAGAAGATGTACAACCAAAACAAGAATATCAGTTTTAATATCAAAACAATTCAGATGATGTCAATGGTTTCTACTCTGATAGAGGTGGCAACTCTCAACTAGGCTCTGGTAAGTTATTTCTATAAATCACAAAAGTTGTGTGGTCCTTGAATTTTCAAGAATTATAATTCTCTATATCTATTTCTCAATGCGAATTTGAATTAGAGAGTAAAATCCTGCTCTTTTATCAATACAAATTTACTAATTTTCTCATTTTAATAGCCGTAAGAGGTAATTAAAGCAGCAAGAAAAACCTAAACATAAAAATAAACAATAACAATCACTTGACATCCAAATAAGGCAACATCACTCATTTGGACTAGTAAATGAACTCAACTGATACCTTTGAATAGTAACAACTACAGCAGAAACATAGTAAAATAGTTTATTTTTATGTTAATTATTTCTACTTTTAACATCAGATGAGGATGTCTGTGGACTAAGGGAAACTCAAAAATGCCAAGTAGCAACCAATTAAGGCTTAACCCATGTAGCAGTTAAAACAAGCTTCTGACCCATATTCTGTGGAATAAATGCGTGATATCAATTTCAAACTAAAGGAAGAACTTAATTATAAATTACAAATGGCAAATTAAGTGAAATTCTACTTTAATTGTAATCAAAAGTAGTTATAAATATCATCATTACTATAAATAAATTAAGAACTAAGTTCATTACCCTTAATATTTCAATTATAATATTTATTTCAATCCACTTGGGAATGTAATAATTGTATATCTTATTAGTGATTTATTTTTACACTTAAAATGCTAGAACCAATCTCAACAGCCAGATGACCTCCTCCAAAAAGAAAAAGAGTTAAGAAACGCTCATTCCCGTTCCACCAACGTGAAGAAAGAAATCCTAAAAATCCGTAGAAAATCAGAGACTAACGTTGATATAAACTTGATAACGGAACTTGAGAATGAAATCAAGAACAAGGAGTGGTTGCTTGCTATATTAAAGGATTAAAACAACCAGATTAAGAAAGTTATATTTTAACAGTAGAGAGCCATGTAAGATTTGAATAAGGAAGAGGGGTTGCAATAGTAACTGTCGCATATCAACATGCAAATCAGGCAGGTCAAATTGGACACGAGATAGATATAGGAGCAATACAAGGAGATTGATAAAAGTATTCAAGAAGAGCACAAATAAAGAATTATGATTTTTACATGTAATTTGATTACGAAATTTATTCAGTCTTAAGACATTCAATATATTTAGAGCACAAGATTATCTACGATTTTGAAGAACGTTACAGAAAAATAAATGCTTTAATTGCCATAAAGAAACGCAAAAACCCAAACGCTCAAGATCTTGTATTTTTAGTTTTAGTTTACCTATAAAATAACACTTGTATTTTTTCAAGATCAACCAGCAGATCCAGATGACTTCCTAACTAAAGAAGAACTTGAAAGTTAAATCAAAGCCCTAGAAGATATTAAATTGGAAAGATAGCAGAAAGCGAAGAGATAAATAGCTGATCTGGACAGATAGCTCACCACCTAGAAGGAAGAGCAGGAGATAAATGAGATTAAGCTCAAGGACAAGGACTAGCAACTTAAAACGCAGAACTTAAAATCAAAGAAATGAAGAGAAAAATTCAAGTAATTCAGTAAATCACGAAATAAGCAGCTGCAAACGCACTGGGAAATCAGTAGAAAGAATAGTAGTAGAGTTAAAACATGGAGATTTAAGAGGGAGCAGGAAACTTTAGTCATTTTAATAAGATCAGAAAAGCTGGATAAGTCACTAAGAAATTGCAGTGAATGACGATTTATTAATACAACTTTTCTTTTTAAATTTAAGATTTATTGTTTTAGTTAACCAATTACTTCAATCTGGAAGTGAAAATCTACAGAAAACTTAACATTTCATACCATTTATATATAAATTAACATTAATTAGTCATGTGAGATAAGTTTATTAATCCCTGTTATTATTATGAATATTTTATATGTCACCCTAGCCTAGCTGGGACTAACCAGGTGTAGACCTGCTTTTAATAGAGTTTGAATAGTACTCTTGCATGTCTTTTTTCCAGTTATGTTTTATCAGAAAATTACCTTTTAATACTGATTCTATCACGAAATAATCTTTCTGATTGCCTTTATCCAATAGTGCTTTTTAGATAAAACTATCAAATAAATTAATTGATATCTAAGATTAAAGTAATTTGAAAGAATATATTCTATGGTTTAATTGCCAATTTGCTCTTTTGAATTCCTAATAGACAAGATTCAACCAAAGCAATACAGGATTCCCCACGGATTTGCATGTTTTTATCGAAAAGTACTTCCTCTCCGACAGTCCAGCCTATATTAGCCTTGCCAAGAGATACTTGAGTACTTAATCCTTAAGTATTGTCACTCTGGGCTCCACTAATTTGATTATTTTAATAGTCATCTCTGCTTTGAATTTCATCATTCATACCTTTTAAAGGTGTACTAAAAGATTTAATCTACCAAAAAGTACAAAATAAACAAGCGTATCCTGACTTCCACTCTTATAAAGAACTTTATCCTGAGCCAGGCATATGATTGAACTGTTAGTTAATAGATTCTTCAAAGTATCAATCTCTAGTTTACAAAAGATTGGATGCTTGGCATGCAAGACTACATGTGAGACATAGATTGAGGACTCACCACCTTCGTCTTTGAATTTCTACCGTAATTCAAAGAAACCATCTTTAATTTCGTCTTCGATACTGGGGTCGAGCTCCTTCTCTCTGCATATTAGCTCTGGTTCATCTAATTGTGCAGAGTGTATCTATTTAATATTAGATTCCTGATTTTAATGCTGATTCTGAGGCAATCCAAAACTTACCTTGCCTATTGTTTTCTTGGGAGTTAAAACCATGGCGTTGTAATTCCCAGGACTGGCTCGAGGATTTGTATTAATATTATTTGGGTGTTAGGCATAGGTTTATTATTGATTAATAGGTCTTTAATATTACAGAGTATTGGTGTTTTAAATACCAGGTTTTAATTATTAATTATTGGGAATTTTACCTCTGCTTTTCATTGAAACACGATGACTCAGAGATTTATAGTTTCTTGAAAAATCACTTACATTGGGTTATCTATAAAATTAATAAGTTAATAATATATAATCTAAAAATTAAAAAAACAGACTTTTAATTATCTAGGAATGGTCCTTAGCTTATTAACTGATCGTAGCCTATCAACATAATTGTAATTATTCTACTATTATGGCTAACGATTTCTACTGCTCAATAAACTTCTTTGTGAATTATTTAAGCTTAATTGTCTGCCACTCTGCGATCTAGCTCTATTCCTACTATTTGTACTTAACGATCTCTGTGGCAATTTAAATTTTTTAATTTATATAACATACAGCATTATTGCAAATTGCTGTGACCTATTCTAATTCATCTAATTGGTACTACCTCTAGACATACTTTTGTTCAGAGATAGTGGACCTCTTTACAAAAGAATTTTCTTATTTTAAGGTATACTTTGAACTATATGTGGCTGATTTGGATTATTTTTTTTAGCACAAACAGCACAAAGTCGCCCTCCTGCTCCGTGATGACCTCCCACATGTGTAACCAAAGTTTCCTTTTTCTATATGAAGAAATCAAAAAATAATCTAACTAATTTATCTTACATAAGCTTATTTGATATTTGGTAATTTTAAAGGAGACATTTTCATATTTCTCTATTATCCATAGTTATATCTCTAATCCATGGACACATCTGCCTTTCTAGCTTGATTGTTCGTTGTGCTTTTCAAACCACCTTTTCCCATACCCATTATTTAATTGGTGTTTTATATAAAGGATTAGTTGTTAATGGTTGACCCTGAATTTTATTAATTGGTTGGCTTTCTATAGCCTAGATTATTCCTGTTTAAAGATAAAAATTAATTTAACATATTTATTTTCTATAAATTTACCCATCAACTATATTTGATGAGGGAATTTAAAAACTGTTTTTAAGATACTAAGCCGTAATTAGCATTTGAGCCTGTACGATTGCTAATTGGTATTTATTATTAATTTTATTATAGTGATGTCAGCATGCTATTATTTAATGATTGTGGGTACTATTATTACTTCGGAATTGTATTGCTATTATTGTTATCTTTGCTTTTTGTACTTCTGATTGTCTCCTCTTATATTTGAGTCAAATTAGTATATTTACTCACAATAGCCTAGTGATAATCCTGATTTTGTGATTTCTTAGAAACATTATAAATATAGGGGGATGTATTTAATTTTAGCATTTTGGCAATTTAGGGAGTTAAATTTTAAATGTGAATAAAAATTTTACTATTAATTAAACACTGTTAGCTCTTTAGTGATTTTACTAATACTATTACTGATCATTTTATTACAGTGATTCATTATCACTCCCTTTTATGGTTGGTGGTCCCTTATTAAATTGTCTTTGTTATTGATTAAATTGTGGAATTTATTAATTAAAAGTAAAAATAATAAAAAATAATTCCCATTTTTTTGTGCAATAAATCTAAGCTGGAAGCCCTACAAAAGGGGGATTTTCATAATAACTATCATCAGAAAGCATAGGATCCAAATTATTGTAATTTTATGATTATATAAAATTAAATAATTATCAATTCTTATCAGACTATGCAATACTCCCTCTATTTTACAAAGATTTTATAGGTGCCATAAAGTCAATTTTAGACCTGAAAAATTTCTTATCAATCATTTTATTGCCTGAATTTTACTATGAATTATTGCTGTTTAATGGATAATTTTAATTTTTTCCTTAGCTATTATACCCACTATTAATATTATTAAATCTTTGTAAAAATTATATCAATAATTACAGTTAAAAAATTATTAAATAATGTGCCAAATGATGTTGAAAACTTTTGTTTTATAAATGCAGCAATATTTTGATTATTCTGCTGTGAGCGTTTCTCACTCTAATCGCTGGCGTATTAATTACTATTTTTATCAGAACCTCTATTATTATTATTATTCTCTCTAGCTTTCTTGATGCTTAATTACTAAGGTTTGCTATTTTATTTGTAGAAATCTGATATGTATCCGTTTTGTGTTGGAGGAGTTTCTTGAATGTTTTATTGATAAATCTTGGGTAAAAACCTATAAAAAATATTAAATAAAATGTTAAAAGGATACGTAAGAAAGTTAATTAATTACAATGATTGTAGCTTTATTATTATATATATGTTTAGATATAAATTTTAGAAAGAATTATATAGTGCCATAGATAACTTACGAATTTTAATTGTTAAGTTGTTAAGTGTTGAAGGTAGAGTTAGTCAGCATATTTGGGTCTTTCGTTAAAAATTGAGGTTGATTTATATAAATGTTTTGATTAACCCCAGGATGCTTTTATTAAATGTTGGTGTTACTCATCTGTGGTGTTTATTGATTTATTCTATATGTATAAAAGTTAAATAAATATATAGATTGAATTTGAAAATGTGATCTCCAGATTGAAAATGTTCGAATTAAAAAATAACAATCAAAAAGTTTAACTTACAATAGCATTTTGTTTGGATTAATAGTTTAATGAGGACTTTAGATTATTATTTAATTGTGAATCGTAGTTACTTCATTCCTTATAATAATTCATAAAAATATAAAGATATCATATAATATGCCATTTTTATTAACAGTAATTACCCCAAAACCCCATTTCACAAGTAAATAACAAATAAAATGTTTATTTTTTAAAATTATAGTAAATATTCGCAAATTTTGGTTCAATATCATCTATGTCATCAACTATTTCAAATGATGGATGCTCAATCTCTTCAACTTTAACTTGCAACTGCTTAGCCAATTATTGATATTTCTGTTTGGTTTTAGGAGATGTGCCAATTATACTGGAAATCACAGATTACTGCTGTTATTATTATGATTATATTCCATATTCTATATTTGCATATTACTGCTTCTACTATTAATAGTCCTAAAATGGAAAGGTTTAATGATAAAATTTTCTAAATTATTAATATTGAGAACAAAAAGAATTTCATGATATAAATAAAGCATTGATAAATATTTGTGATTTCTTCTCTTACCTAATGCTGTGTTTAAGACATTTCACTTTACTAATTTTAAATTAATTATTTATTAAAATAATTCTAGAATTTTTCTAATTCACCCCTCCCTTTATTTTTATTCTTATAGATAGAATTATCAGGGAATATAATCTCTAAATTAATTTGATAAAGATAATTTAGTAAAATTAAATTTGAAAAAAATGAGTAAATCTGGCTAATCATTCTAAAACTACAAAAACCTTAAAATATTTATATATAATCTTTTAATCTATTTGGTGTTTTGCCAAATATGATAGTGACCTAATAAATTTGCCTTGCCTTAAGTTGTGACTTGCCAATCTCGACTGATTTGTCTGTTAAAAACAGTCAGTGTTTCCAGCATTCAGGGGATTCACCAGTGACCTATATCAGAACCTATCAATCATTAATTATTCAAAATAATTACAACAAAAATATGGGTAGTTTTATTCATTTTTTTATATATATATATATATATATATATATATATATATATCTGGAATAATTGAATGTGCTAATCCATAGCAGCTATGCATGCTAGTGGATGGTGAATATGCTTGGACTCGTGCTATAAGACAAAATAACTCCACACTGAACAGAACTAATAGAGACAGTAATTTCATAATATATTATTATTTCTTATCAAAGTTTGAGAAATTTTTTAAAATCTTAACAGAGACATGTCGTAGGTTTATAAAAAAATTACATAGAAAAACTGTGAAGATATTGAAAGTTCATAATAGGGACTCTAAAGTGGTAGGAAATGAGAATTACATGCATAGTGTATACTTCAATATATTATTTCTTTAAAAAATATAAATGCTCTATGTAAAGTTATAGAAATTTGTTTGATCAAACTATGTTTATTAGCAAGAATTGTGATGCTGGAAGCAGAAGATGCGTGGGAAAAGCAATAGCTGAAAGTTTTGAAACACATTAAGATTGCGATGTTAAATTAGGTTGCTTAGAAGAATTTGCTTTCCCTTATAAGACTACTTGCCAGAATTTGAAGACAACCAATGAGATATATATATATATATATTTATATATGTTTTTATGACATATATAATACTTGCAAAAAATATGTATTATAAAAATGACTTTTGTTACTATGATTTTGATTGCTAACCAACCTACATGTGTTGGTACAGATTTCCTACAAGCACCAGAACTTAATGCCTGGAAATGTACTCCATCGATACTTTCATAGATATTGGAAACATTAGAAACACTTCCCTCACCGTGATTGATAAGAATATCTACACTGGCAGGCTTTGTAAAAGTGGAGATGCTTTCATAACAAACGATAAGACAGCTAGATGTTTGGAGATATCAAACATAATCACAAACATCGATATCTATGCCACAAATTAGTAAGCTCCATTCTTTTGCTCATTTACTGCTGCTGCTAATGCTTGCAGATACAATTACATTGCTTTGAATGGAACCACTCGAACATTGGCAGAGGACTACTGCGAATGCTCATTGTAAAATTAACTGAATAGTAAATATTAGGGTGTCTGCCCATTCCCAGGCAAGGAACAAGTTTATAAATATGTCAATACCTCTAGAATCATAATGCAAAACACTAATTGCTCCACTCTTGATAGATACAACATGTAATCATAAAGTTGATTTCTGCTGAATTTTCTCTTCACTGTTAATTTGATTTAGAAAATGGATGGTATATAGTTTACGCTTAAAACGATTGTGGTGCCGGAGGTAAAGGAGGTGAATTATATGATAACTGGGCTCTTGCAGTAGAAGCTCAATTTAATATGACTTACTGGCCCTTCATCCAAAGTAACCAAACTAACACCTGCATGAACTAAGTCATGGCAACTAGCAGACTCAGTATAGATAAGAGCCATGGCGTGTTTTGCTTAACTGTCTCACTCCTATCTACTTTTGTTATTATAAGTATGATAGCATATATTTTATGATTTTATGAAGAAAAATAATTTATGGAAAGCAAAAAGAAAAGTTTAAAAGGTTTTATAGTTTGTATTTTATTAAATATTTGATAATTTACTTAATTTCTTAATAAAATAGAAGATTCAAACCATTTTTATTGTGAGTAACTTATCATACAGAATAGTTTCTGCTTTCAGTAATAAGTTGGGTATGGATTATATTGGTAACCTGTATTGTATAATAAATAGTATATTAATTTAAAAATACTTATATTAAATTGTTTTAATTTATTTTATGTCTACATTTGAGTTGGGGGATAGTAAGGTTGCTATTAAGGATATTATTGCTGGTATGCTTATTAAGGAGCAGTAAAATAATTACTATTAAAACATGAAGTTAATGAATGAAAAAAAACAAGTAATTTCATTAAGTTTATACTGTGGATACATCTGTTATTGCTATACAGGATATTACTAATGTGAGTGTTGCATTTAAGGCATTTAATATTAAGGTTATTACACTCCCATACTCGTGTTCATAGGGAGTTGAGGGGTAATCATAGTTCCATTTTACTGTGTATTTTAAGCTTAACTACCTGCCCCACCAATCATAGCCATCAAAATTTACCACAAAAAATTATCTTCTTTTAACATTAGGGGTAATATTACCATAAAAAATCTTGAAATTTAAGATTTTCACAGTTTCCTTGGGCACTTCTAAGTTCTGCTTGGTCCATCCCAAACACTGGTCAGTAAAATTTCTCCTGGTCTCTTGTTTTTCATAGGAGCACGAACCACTCAGTGATACCCTTGCCATGCATCAATTGAGAAAGTTTTATCTAGCATCTGCCAATTACCATAAAAATAATTAATAAATCATAAAAGTGACTGTAATTTATGAAATATTGTTTTATTAAAGTACTAATTAATGAATATCGTCGTCATTTAAGAGAAATGCCTCCTCCATAACTTTTATTTCTAGAATCTCTGATGGGTCGTTACAACTATTACAAAAATAATTAAATTTTAACTTATTATGACTAGATTATCTCCCAACTATTCAACAAAATAACCATGATTTATATAATTTTTATTGCAATAATCTCAAATTCCTCGCTCCACCTGGGATTCTTACCGCCATCCTTGCACACTTTAGTCTTATATATGAGTCCATTAACATTGAGTTAAACGTATGGATCCATAGTTGTGAATGTGTTCACGTCTCTCTTCAATTTCTCATCCTTCACTATTGCTATATTTTTTAATCAATAATTTAATTAGAATTATATTTAAAAAATCTATGATAAAATTCCCACATATAATTTAGCAATATAATCTTCAAGGTGCCTGGAAGCACGTTTATTATGTTTTACTCTGCCATTGCTTTTTTGTTAAAATGATGTGATTTTAAAAAAGATAAGAAAATTTTATTATTATTAAATTTCACATTTTTCCCTAAATGTTAACTAGATTATCAGAATTTTACGTTGATAATAAATTTAGAATTATACGTTGATAATTATCTCAGAATTTAGAGATATTGCAAATACATTTATTATTTTTTTTATCATCAGATGAAATTAATATCACTCTATATACTAATAATAATAATAATAATAATGTGTTCACATTGAGGTTTCTGGGGACCCCCGATCAATAATATGTTAATATATATATATAAGGGACTAGCCCTTTATAAGTTCCAGTGTTTTAAAGTTAATATGGGCATTTACTTAATTCACTAAAAATTGTTTATTTTCTTCTCTGTCATCTTCATGAGCTATTTCTTTTTCTTTCTGTTTTCCTTCCTCTGTCTTAACTTAGCTTGGAAGTAAGCTGCTGATTGTTTTTTGGAGGAGATATACCAACGCGTAATTTTTCGAGGGAACTTTGTTGAATTTCGTTAGTAAGAAGTACTCTCTCCTAGATGCTTCTTATTTATAACTCTCCTTAATATAGTGGGCTCAGTTAACTTATGAGTTAGATCTCCCATTATTGAAATTGGGGATTTACTCTTATATTTTTGGAGTCAATGAGTTTTTAAAGTAGTTAAAATCTGATATATTCTTTTGTAAATTATAGATATTTGCTTGTTGTTAGTAACTATTAAACTCTGCCTGTTTCTAGTAAAATGTCTGCTCTGACATCATCATACATAAGTAAGCATATGATTGTTTTATCATCTATTGAATTTTTGGTCAGATTCTGTTCAGTTTCTGATCTGATGGGGTCTAAAGTCGACTTTTACTCCCTATTTAGTACCTATTTTTCTTCTTCCCTATTTAGTACCTTGCGTGATTCTTCGTGTATCTTTGAAGTAAGGTGGAGTGATTCCTCCAATATCTTTGTTAGATAAGCTGGGAAGATAGGTGGCTGTATTTCTTACTTTTTTTGCGTCTCTTTTTGGAGACTTTAGGTTTTAGATGTTTTTGTTAGAGTTAAAGTAGAAAGGTTTGTACTGTTATGATTGTGTGTTGGTAGAGATAATTTATATGTCTCTTGGGCTTGTACTTATGGGTTAGTGGGACTTAATTCAAAACCCCAAAACCCCTGAAGTTGTTTGATTGAGTTTTTGATTGATGAAAGTAGACTATTAACGCATGCTTTATTAGGGTTTAATAGGGTTTATGTAGGTGTTTAGGGTTATAATGTAATATAAATTAGTGTGTAATGCAAGTGTTTAATTTTTATTATTCACTCAAACAGTACTTTAGCATCATGAGGCAGCTTTCTAAACTTTATCTCTCCTATCCAACTTACAATTTAGTCTATTGTATGGTCAGCTCTGTGATTAGGCTTAATAATTATCTACTCATCCATGTCTTTCATTCTACCTTTTATCTTATTCTAGTCTATATATTGCTGTATTCTCTGTTTTGAATCTTTCTCTCTTTTGCAGCTATAGTATTCATTTCTTGCCATATCGCATTCACAA